>JAJJMA010022028.1:39770-60916 GCA_023529015.1 Papaver nudicaule | reverse complement strand
TTTGAGAAGGAAACCATTTTCATAAAAGTACCCTTGTTCCATGCTACCACCAAACCTCCCGCACGCCCCACAGGGTCCACCACAAAATAGAACTCATAACCCATATTTTTAATAATGAGAGTAACATAGCTGCTGACATTCTTAGTTTCCGAAAGAAAGATGATATCAGGCTGGTGAGTAGATATCATATCTTTCAAGTGAGCTTGGGTAGTATGATTAGCTAGACCTTGGCAATTCCAAGCTAGAAGTCTAAGGTTGCAAGTGTAATGCATATAATGATTGTTATGAATATGGAACTTGAAAAGCCCTATCAAAATGAACAACATAGCTATGCAGCTGCAACTAGAATGAAAGTAGATTTGATGAACATGCCCATGGGAAACTTGAAAAGTAAGGAAGACATAGAAAGCAGTTACCTGGTGCATCTGGCTTGTAGAGCTATTCAGATTCCCGTCATTGGTCCCTTCCCTTCCATCCTCAGCTGGATCCTTATTACCGGCAGAAAATTTGATATCCTTACTAACCCCTTCTGTAACAATATTTTTCATGAGAATGATTGGCCGAATCATAACTCTAGGAGATTTTTTCTGGTTTTTCTGGTTACTGATATTGGTGGATGAACCAATGGAGAAATTAGCATTATCCTCCCCACTGTGATGAGGTTCAAAGTTGGTAATAGATAGGACATTATAAGGTTTTTTCTGGTTCACATTTTGGCTGATATCAGATTTAAGGTCAAGCTTTCTCTTCCCTTGAGTAACAGAAATAGCCCCAGTTCCAGCTTTGGCCTGATTTACACGAGGTTTGTAAGGTTTCCTTTTACGAGGAGTTTCCTCAACAAGTGGAGACACACTGATCGTCTCAATGGCATCATCAGGGGAGCAATTCTGTTGGTGCAAACACAAGTCCAAATTTGCTTCATTAGTCAAAGTAGTGTGATCTGTCACTACCTCCTTGATGTACAACGACTTACTGCCTTGAGAACCAGCCTAAACCTGCTCAGGATTATGTCTGTTTTGACTTGATAACTCATAAAAAGAAAAGACAAATGCTAGAGCCTGGAATGCACATGAATATGTGTCTCTAAACCTTCAGATTTACTATTATTGAAATGTATATAACTAAAATGTGAAATTGACTGCGAGACAACATTAGAAATTTAGGATGTTTGGATACACTTTAGGAAGTTGCTTCTCGACTTCTTGAAGCAAAAAAGATAGAAGTTAGTTTGTCAATACAATTTCGGAATGACTTTCGGAAGTAGAAAAGTTAACTTTTTTTAAACAAAACATTTTTGCTTCTAATTTCTACTTTTGGTATCCAAATGCCATATAAGTGTTTGGATACACCTTCAGAAGTTCAATATCTGGAAAGTAAAAAAGTTAGAAGTTGGTTTGACAACACATTTTCAAAATAACTTCTAGCAAATTTAATTTTGATTTTTGTTAAAGGGAGAGCGAAAATAGACCCGAGGAGAGCAAGAATCGTACTTGACTCGGTAACTAAGGCTGATTTCATTTTTTTTGTTTTTTTTTTTTTGATAAACTGAAGTTTCATTGCTCTTAAACAGGAGTGATTACAGCATCATTGTCTTTTGCCAAGAGAACATTAACAAAGGAAGGGAAATTAGACTCACTATCAATGAAAGACTTAGACCTCCTAATAAACTGAGAGACACCATTAGCAACTTGGTTATCATCTCGACGTACAAAAGTAAATGAACATAATTGAAAATTCCTACTTAGAAACTGAATTTCTTTTATTAAATTTAAATTCTCCCAGCATACTTGAGACTGCTGTTGCCCTACGATAGCTTGAATGACCAACTTAGCATCCGCTTCAATTTGAATGTGTCTCAACTGCTTAGCCATTGCCCACCTCAAAGCTTCCCGCACTGCATAACACTCCCCTTGCTCCGCATTCGAGACTCCATCTCTGAAGCTTCCTTTGACTCCTTCACAAAGTCCTGTAAAAGAACGCATGATTAGTCCAGAGCCACACTGCAATGAATCCTTATCAAAGGAAGCATCAACATTAATTTTAATTATTCCTGAACTAGGAGGAATCCAATGAGAGACAGGAGATTCAGAGCTTGAAACAATGGAGATAATCCTATTGTTAGTGCATGGAGCTGTATGCAGATTAGTGTAATAATGAATCTTATGTGCAGAGTTAAAAGGGTTAAGAGTACTCCCTTGATAAATAGAATTGCATCTATCCTTCCAAATAATCCAAGCTCCGGCAATAAGTTTAACTTGCATGATTGCATTGCTTGCAATATTTGGATCAGTGAACCATGACTCAACCCATTCTGAAATAGATATACCACTAGCCTGAACCCCAGCAACATCTATATTAACACATCTCCAAACAGCCCTGGCATGTCTACAATGTAAAAGAACATGCTCTATAGTCTCTTCAAATTGGTCACAGACTCCACAGTTTACTCCCTCTCTGGAGTGAATGAAAGCCAATCTACTTCTTGTTGGATGAAGATCTCTTATACATTTCCATGCAAACAGTTGAATTATGTGTGGAAGTTTAGTATTCCACAAAGCTTTCCAGACCTCATTGTTAACCATCCTACCTCTGACATAAACCTGCTCAGTTTGGTGTGCTAAATGGTTATAAGTACTTTTAACCGAAAACTCACCATTCTTAGAAGGAGTCCAGACCATTCTATCTTCCTTGCTGCCATCAACAAACATGCTTTGAATCTTGTAAGAAGTAGGACCATCAAACAGCTGATTAAGCAGAGAAATATTCCAATTATAAGAGTTAGGCAAGAATAACTGGTGAACATACTCAAAATGAACTGCAGAAGGACTGACAGAAGTTGGAGGTTGATTAAGACCAATAACCCACTTGTCCAACCAAATCTTAATCTTCCTACCATTGTTCAGCTCCATAAAATAATTATCCTGAAGAATCTTGAGACCTTTCTGAATCCCATTCCAAACCCATGAAATAGCTGATGGAAAGACAGTTTGATGTCTGAACTCACCTGCACCACAGTATTTAGCTCCCAATATTTGAACCCATAGCTGATTAGGTTCATTACACAATCTCCAAGCCAACTTAGTCAAAAGAGCCAAGTTCAATTTCTCCAGGTCCCTAAAGGCTAAACCTCCCTTATTTTTTGGTGCACACAACTTATCCCATGCCAGCAAATTTACTCCTCTGTTAGACTTATAACCCCAAAAAAATTTTCTCTGAATTGAAGTTAGCTTCTCAAGTAATGTAATTGGGATAGAAAATGTACCCATTTGATACACAGGGACAGAATTAAGGACATGTTTGACCATAGTACACCTACCTGCTTGTGTAAGTGCTTTTGAAGTCCAACCATTAAGTCTGTGCTCAAAACCCTCTTTAATTGACATAAAAGCTTCTTGTTTGGAATGACCCAGCAGCAAAGGAGAACCTAAATATCTTTCCTTAGAGCTCATTGACTTGACACCAAGAATATCAGTTAAACCTTCAGCAGTGTCTGGTGGAGTATTTTTGTTGAAGTATACAGATGACTTATCAAATTTATAGCTTGTCCTGACATTGCACTAAATTCTTCCAGAATCTCAAGAACACTTTGAACTGAACCAAGATTTGCTTGAGTAAAGATCAAGCAATCATCTGCAAATAACAGATGATTAATGGGAGGTGCATCACCTACCACTTTAATACCTTTAATACTACCATCAGCCATTGCATTATGAAACTTCCTAGATAGAAATTCCATAGCAAGAATAAACAAGTATGGTGACAATGGATCACCCTGCCTGATTCCTCTAGAAGGATGGAAGTATTCACATGGAGAACCATTCAACATAACTGCCAATTGTGTTGTGCTTATGCATTGATGTATAAGCTCACACCACTGCTCACAGAATCCAAAACTTCTCAAGACCTTAATAAGAAAACTCCATTCTAGTCTATCAAATGCCTTAGACATATCCAACTTAAGTGCCAACCACCCATCCTGACCTCTTTTCTTCTTCATAGAATGTATTAATTCTTGAGCAATTACAGTGTTGTCATTGATGAGTCTGCCTGATACATAAGCTGCTTGATAGGGAGAAATAATCTTATCCATCAAACCTTTCATTCTCCCTACTAAGATCTTTGAAATGATCTTATAAGAAGTATTACATAAGCCTATAGGCCTGTATTCAGAAGCAAGTGAAGCTTTCTTCTTCTTAGGAATTAGAGAAATATAAGTTTTGTTGATTTCCTTCAAGATGTGCTTGGATTCAAAGAACTTAACCACCATCTTACAAACATCACCCCCTACTGTTGACCACTGACTCTTGTAAAAGCCTGCTTGAAATCCTTCAGGACCAGGAGCACTCCAGTTCTCCATAGTTTTTAGTGTTTTCAAAATTTCATCTGAATTTGGTACTCTGAGAAGTTGAGCATTATCCTCATCAGTAATCAAAGAAGGAAGAAAATTGAAGGAATGGTCTTCACAAGCAGGGACAGTAGTAGTACTAATTGACTGAAAGTGAGTTGTTAGGTACAGAGAAATATCCTCCCTAGTATGCAACCAGCAGCCATTAGAGTCTAACATTGAATCAATGTTATTTCTTGCCTTCCTTCTATTTACCTTTGAGTGAAAAAACTTTGTGTTATTGTCCATTTCTCTGAAAAATTTGTCTCTGGATTTCTGAAGATAGAACTCATTTCTTCTCTTGTGCCAAGTAGCTAGTTCACTGCTAACTTGGATAATATCAGCTGAAGTATCATGATTTAATGGAAGAGCCTGAAGTGATGAAAGCTTGTCTTGAAGTAGGTCCACCTGCCTGTTAATGTTACCAAAATGGTCTCTATTCCACTTAGATAAAGCTATTCTGACTAGCTTCAGTTTCTGCACTAGCTGGAAAGCTGGTGAACCACTGACTGACAGGTCCCAAGCTTTAACAATTTCCTCAGTACAGGAAGGATCAGAAAGCCAAGACAAGAAAAATTTAAATGGAATCCAACATTTGGATTGTTCAGAGTTAGTGTTCAAGAGAATGGGACTATGGTCACTACCTAGTTGATTTAAATGAAACAACTTAGTATTAGAGTAAGTCACAAACCAGTCAGGATTACCTAAGGCCATATCAATTCTAGATCTCCTAACTCCTACACCAGCATTGCTATTACACCATGTATGGGGTTTGCCTACATAACCTATATCCTCAAGTCCACAAGTATCTAGAATGGAAGTAACAAAACCATCAGCAGAAGTAGAAGCTCCACATGAAGTTTCAGGAATGTGGTAGTTAAGATCACCTATAACTATCCATGGTTGAGTGATTTCATTACCTAAATCCCTAATAAAAGACCATTGTTCTTTTTTCTTAGTGTAGTGTGAGTACCCATAAATACAAGAAAGCAAGAATTCAGGCTTGCTCATATCATATTGAACAAGTGCATGTATCATATTATTTTCACAACTCATTATTTCACAAGTGAACCCATCCTTCCAAAGTAGTGCAAGACCTCCAGATAGTCCTACAGGGTCTAAGAAAATATGATTTGGGTATTGATATTGGGAAATCAGGGGTCTGAGTTTATGCTCATGCAACTTAGTTTCACAAAGAAAAATGATGTCAGGATTTTGAAGTCTAACTAAATCCTTAAGATGGCTTCTTGTGATATCACTTTTGAAACCTTGCACATTCCATGATAAGATTCTCATGCTTAAACAAAATTGAGTAATAGCAGTAAAAGAAGTAAAAGCTAAAAAAAAACAATTAAAACAAGTAGAGGGAAAATGAGTTACCAGAGTCTCAGGTGCTACAGCAGCAAGAAGTTTAGTCTGAGCAACCAATTGCTGATCCTCCATTGTGATTGTTTCAGATGGTGATGAAATTAATGGGAGTTCTTCATGAGTGCTAGAAGATTGATGGTGGGTTGAAATTGGGGCTGTAGAGCTTCTTAGTCTTTTTCCTAGTCTAGCTGAAGGGACATCATTGTTTGCTTGCTCACTAATGATGAGAGCAGAGTTACTGATCATTGTGATATTAGGAATAGGGATGCCATCTGTAGGTGGTACAAAAGCTGGTGATTTGCCTGCTCTTCTAGTAGATTGTTTAGTGGCAGGAACATTACTCCTAGCTGGTCGTTGTGCTACCTTCTTAGAAATAACCATATTCTTAAGTAGTAGTGGTTTATCATGAGCCGCCTTTAGCTGGGAAGCAATAGATCCGCATTTATTACGACAATGCTTAATCACATAGCATTCAGTGCATACCTTGTGTGGCTGTTTCTCATAAAAAAATTTTAACCAACGAGTGATACCAGCTGCAGTTGGGACCAAAATACCTCTTCTTAAGAAAGAATTGAGATTGATGATAACACACACTTTAAAATATTCGCCTGTAGCAGGAAGACCGACATTTGGTTCAATAGCAATAACAGTACCCATAGTTTCTCCTATTTCTTCAACAACCTTCTGATTCATGTGCTCAGGTAGCATCAACTTAATTTGAATCCAAAACTCATGTTTATCCCAGTTCAGCTCCTTGTAATTGATTGTTGGGTTGTAATCATGTACCATCAACATGTAACCATTAACACTCCATGGCCTTTCATCGAAAACTTGATCTAGTTGAGACCATTTCTTGAAAGAGAAAACCATTATATTTGGATCTATTTCTAGTACCTTGACAGCATCTTCTTCAGTAATAAAAGACCATGTATACTTGATGAGTTCTTCTACCATCTTAGCTGACATGCGACCTTCAATCATAACTTGACCGATCAAAGATTTTTCTTCTTCGTCATCTTCATGAATCGAATGAGACTCAGGGGGTATAATGATTGCATCCTTGAGCTTGGAAGTAATTTCAGAAACAGCTGGAGATTGCATTGTAGTGCTAGGATTGGACGAGTTGCTAGAGGCCATAACCAAGGTGGGTGATTGATAGGAAAGGTTGAATTTGGGAACAGATGTATGTATAGTGAGTGAATTAGGGTTATGCGATATAGGTTTATAAATGCTTAAACCTGCTTGACTGAAGAATAGGTCATGCTCAAAACCTCCTTGACTGAAGAATAAGTCTTGCCTAAAATACTGTATATTGTTAGGATAGTGGCCTGATATTTCGTGAGCATATCCTGATGGGTTGGTAAAAATGATGAGCCGAAAAAGAAAGTGGTGAAGTGGGTAACGATAATGTTTGTTAAATGGGTTTTGGCACAGACACGTTGTACGTGTGTAGGTGGGTAGTAGTAACTGAATTTGAGAGGGAACACTGAGTTGTGAAACCGATTCCTGCACTCGATGATCCTGTAAGACGAAGAACTCCCATGAATTTCCTGCTTCCAAAAGCAATTCACCAAGACAAGCCAAAGCTATAACCACAAATGGAGTGAAGGCCAAAGCCATTAATAGACTAAACATTCTGCTGTGTAACAGAGACAAAAAAAGTTAGTGAAGCATGAATATTGAAGCTGCAAAGATGTTTTAGTTTTTTTAAAAAACAAACCTACTAGATAACCAAATATTTGTAATGAATAACAGTTTAAATTACAAACATGATCATGGAGATGATGTTGATGAAGTATGAATGCTTTAAGACTCTATATGTTTGACCTGAACGAGAAGTAAAGTAGTCCTAACTTATGATGCATTTACAAGTATTAAAAAATGTGATGAGTTTACTGAAAGATGAAACTGCATGACTAATGATTATAGCTTTATGATGAATGCACGCTGATACTTAAGCATAAAGAAAACATAGTATGTAGGATGGTTATTTCTGATTCAATACATGAGAATGATGATCAGGAGAATGATGATCAGGCGAATTGAAGGAAGAATGCAAGGAAGAATTGATGGAAGACAGTGGTCAAGCCAGAACGGCTAAGGTCAAAGGAAGAATTGATGTAAGTGTCCACGAAATAGTTTGAAATGCGCCAGATGACATCGAGATTGTTCAGAGTCTTCAGACACACGGTGGTTATTCGTCCACCTACTCCTCTTGTTTGCCAGTAAGGATTGAAAGGAATCTTTAAGATGAGATGTGTTCACACTACGTCTCCGCACCATCTGTGCATTTCGAAGGAATAATTTCCAAGTACAACCCGTTCAGACTGATTTTTTTTGTTTGAATCAAAGTGAAATAACCTTGGTAACCCATGAACTCTTCGCACACCTGGACTATATAATTGATTTCTACTTCTCCAGCTCTCCAGAGCTTCTGCTTCTGGTATCTTTGATTTATGCTTTTCCAACGCCTCTGCTTCTGGTATCTCAATGTGTATCATAAAAAAACATTCCTTTGTTAAACTTTCTCATTAAGTTTAAACAATTTCTTTTGAGTCGCGTTATAATAAAAACCTAAAACCATTATCAATTCATGCATATAATCCACTAATTCACCCACATCTAGTTCGCCCATCCGCTGCTAACCCTTAACACCAAAGGTTAAAATTCTTTCATTGAGATGAAACATGGAAAGAGAAAATTCAACCAGAGCCTACAATCCAGGCCCAACATGACATTATGAATTAACATTCACGTCTCCTTGTTGCTTTAATTCCGTGCTCCCCCCGGTACCAATAGCCACTGTAAGAGGCTTGGGAGATGATTGCAAGTATGCTTGGAAGAAGTATGTGCCTCCAAAAGCTCTAATGCGGTGCAAAATGAGGGTGCCAAATCAGCCCAACAACTTGTTGTTCCCTTAAGTGCACTGTCGTTTGTTGCTGCATTTCTCAAAGGACATTTGGAATTATTTCATATCCAGAATGGATTCTGCTTGGGGGCATAAGTTGGAAGTAAAGGAGCAATTTAGGAATTGGCATGCTAGGCAAGAGAGTGGCTAGGAAAGTACGGTAATTCTGCCATTTGCAATTACCTGGGCCCTGTGGGCTGAGTGAAATAGAAAGGTAAATAGGTAATGGCCTAAAGAAGAATTAAGGAGAAGGCCATGATGATTATCGAAATCAAGAGATTAAATTTTCATTAGGGTGCTTTGCGCTCTTGGGTCGTTGTAATTTATTTCGGAGAATTGATTACGTACAATGGACAATGGTTAGGTTAATGGCTTCACCAGGTGATGCTACTATCCATTCCATATAGGTGGACAAAGAAAGAAATGAGATTCACCTGGGCTTGGACGCGGTTTGGGCTTTTTTTATTTATCAAAATCGTGTGTTTTGTAGGTATGAAGAATCAGTTTAATCTTACGAACACATAGATCCCTCGCACCGTCGTCACATTCTAAATAACTTGTAACCTCAAGGCATATATATTTCGCCACCGACAGTGAGCTGGTGAGGGTGGTAGTTGTGGTGTATGCGGTGGCGGCAGTTGGCGGCAGGCCGTGCTGGGCAGCAGAGGTGCTGGCAGTTGCAAAACAAAATTTTCTTACATGAGGTTAAAATTCATTTTAACCCCGATTCGATTTTGCTCTCCTCAAAATTCATTTCATTCACCTTTTCACATATCTCTACCAGTGAATTCTATTAAGGCATGTTCCTATGGGACACAAAAAACACAAATTAAAAGTGTTTTGGCACACTATGGTTTATGGATCCAGCAACGAGGCAAAACGACGTTGCAAAGTTTTGCAACTTTGCAACGTGAGACAGTTTTAGTGTCGTTGACAGAAATTCTGTCGACAACGCTATTTCTGTCTGCAAGATGTACGGCTGTGATTTCATGCAGCCTATATATACCCTCATTTGGTAGTTTTCAAAACTCACACCCTCACAACATTTGTAGTAGTATTCTCAGATCTACACAATTGCGCACTCCGCTATCTATCTGTTTGCTAATTTTCATATGGCTCGTGGTAAAGCAAAAAAACAAGGGTAAACAACAGGCTACTCAATCATCTCAATATGACCTGAAGTCTACGACGAGGATAGTCAAGAAATGGGTAATGCTGGGACTGGTAGAGGAAGCCGCGGGCAATCGTTTACCGCTAGTGAAGATATGATAATTTGTTCCAACTATGTACGATTCACTGAGAATCCCATAGCCGGCGCTCATCAGGACAAAGCTACCATTTGGGGGAGCATATTTGATCAATTCGAACAAGAGACGATGAATATAACCTGCAGTACCGAAGTTTCGTTATGCAACCACTTTGTCATGATCAATGCACAGGTCCAACTGTTTGTGGCCGCGATCGTGCAGGCTGAACAAAGGAGGCAAAGTGGGGAGGGTGACACGGACGTCGAACAACAGTGTCGAGAGGCTTGGAAGTGAGAGCATGGTAAACCATTTGCCTATGAGGAGTGTTACCATATTTTGAAAGTATTGCCAAAGTACGACCCAAAGATGCTGCTAAAGATGAAGTCGGTCCCTAGAGCTTCACCGTACAATCAAGGTCCATCGTTCAATCAAGGTTCCCCACACTCCCCACACTCCCAAGCGTCTGCATCCTCGCCCTTTTCGTCCCCATTTTCCTCACAAATGGGGTCACCAGGTGCAGGAGGCAGTGGAGGCAGTAGAGGAGGGATCACTACTGATAAGGCGTCTGCAAATGCCCTTAAGTTTCAGATGTTGTGTGGCAGGAACCAAGCGAAGAAGCTACGAAAAGCTAAGGCTGATGCTAATGTTGAGGGGAAAGGCTTCAACAGGGATGCTTATACTGCCCACTTAAAGGAAACTTCCAAGCTACGATCGGCAGAACGCAAGGTCCTGAATGGTGAGCTTAAAAAAGTCGCCTCTCTCAAGAGTGAGTAATTATGACAAGCACAAGATCATGAATGCCAATACTACTAACATGAACGATGAACAACTATATATTTGGAAGATGGATTTTGACCGCATCAAACGCCAGATGGAGGAAGAACGGTTGGCCGCACTACAGTCAAGTGTACAAGAACCACCTACTATCCCATCAGCCAATGCTGATGCATCTGACCTAGAAGCAGAGGAGGAAAGTCCTTAGGCAGACGAGTAACTTGTTCATCATCATCGTTCACAGGGAGTGGGGGGTAGCATCATCATCATCAAGGGTAGCAGTTTGTGTAGCATCATCATCATCATCAATGGTAGCAGTGGTGTGTGTAGTATCATCATCATTATCAAGGGCAGCAGCAGTGTGTAGTCATCATCATCATCATCAAGGGTAGCAGTATGTGTGTAGTAGTATCATCATCATCAAGGGCAGTGTAGTATATAGTATCATCATCAAGGAAGGCAGTTTGCCAATTTTCATCACCAATGGCAATTGCATTATCATCAGCGGATGATCTTTTACAAAAGGGCATGGCACACCCTTTTTTACTAATTATATCAGATAGTTTTTTTTCTTTCTTTTGCAAAAGGGCTTGGCATACCCTTTTTACTAATTATATCGGAACGACTTTAACTTTTGTAAAGGCCATGGCACACCCTTTATTGTAATTTCGATCTTTAATTTTAATGAAAAACTCTAGTTATATAAAATTTTAATCTTCATTAATAATACTTACAAAAAAAAAAAAAGTAGCTTACAGGAAAAAAAAACCCAGCTTACACTTTCAAAAAAAAAAAAAAAAAAAAAAAAAAAAAAAAAAAAAACAACAGCTTAATCATCATACTCTTCATCCTCTTCATCTCCACTATCAAAGGCAGCAGCGTTTTCCCAACGAGGAGCACGGCCTTCATCTTCATCTTCATCTCCACCATGTCCAACAGCTCTTCGTCCTTCTTCTGCCCAAAGATGAGCACAAAGATCACTCCTTAACCTCTCGTACAAATTTGGATTCCGAATGTGATTAGTCATCCGCGCATAGTCCCTTGCAGGCATACCCCTTCGTGGTACAATATCCTCCCTCAAATCCTTGTCTTGATAGTTGGTTCAGGATGCATCATGACGAGTTTCGAAGATTACCATGTTATGCAGAATTATGCAAGTGAGCATAGTATTATGCATTTCACGGGGACTCATACCACGGAAAGGACCACAGACGATAGCAAATTTCTTCTTCAGAATTCCAAAAGCACGCTCAACATCCTTCCTGAAGGCCATCTGCATCTTGTTGAAATGCCTCATTGCCTTACCCGTATTCCCTGGAGGAACTCCCCTGAACGCTTGAACCAGAGTTGACCACTTAGGATAGATTCCATCGGCAAGATAATACCCATGAGTGTACTGGTGTTCGTTGATATTGAAATTCACAGGGGGGGCTCAGCCCTTCTTAAGTTCTTCGAAAAGAGGCGATTTGTGCAAAACATTGATGTCATTTTGCGAACCAGGAAGACCAAAAAAAGCATGCCATATCCAACAATCTTCAGTAGCCGCAGCTTCTAAAATGACAGTTGGCTTAGCGTAATGACCTTTGTATTGACCAGCGCACCTAGTTGGACACCCCTGCCACACCCAGTGCATGCAGTCGAGACTACCAAGCATTCCAGGGAAACCCCTCACCGTATTCACTTTCAATATCTCTCGAATATCTTTCCGGTTAGGCTTGCGCAAATAGGTTGGACCGAAATGATCAATCATAATTTCGCAAAACAATGACAGATACTGGAACGAAGTTGTTTTGCCATTCAGATGTATTCATCAAGGGAATCTGCCGGACAACCGTAACCAAGAATCCTCAAGGCCGCCGTAACCTTCTGCTCCGGACTGTGACCTCTAATATTACTACAATCAAACTGATAATCAAATCGAGGTTCAACTCTTACAAGCTCCGCAATAATAAATTTCGTCAAGTGCCGGGGCATGCGGAAGCGACGCTGAAAATCTTGGTCGGAATACACACAATCTTCATTAAAATAATCATGCATCAGTTTCTCGTGGTAGAATTCCCGATCACGGTAAGTGTATCGTTTACACTGTACTGCTTTTGGCTCAGGTTCCATTGGTATTGCGCCGGTATAGACCTGCAACATAGTGTCGAACTGCGCCCTTTCTTCATCAGAGTCAGAATCAATTTCTTGCAGCATTTGAACAATTCTTTTTTGATAGGAATCAAAATCAACATTCTTATTTGCACCTCTTCATCAGATGAATCAGAAGAATCAGAAGAATCATGTTCATACTCCATTGATTAACAAGGAAAAAAAAGAAATAATTTTTTTTTGGCAGCAGAGTACAATTGTGATGGATGTGAGAAATGTGAAGGAGAAGACGTTTGAGGGTGCATTAAATAGGCACACCGAATTGGACCGTTCGATGGGAAAAAGATCTCGAGAATGGTAAAACCATCGACGATGATTTTACCATCTGTCGACGGAATTACCACTATTCCATTTTACGTTTACTAGTCCCCTTAGGATTGCAAAGGGAAGGATTTGGGTGGCACCGTAGGAACAGGCCTAAGGAGAAACCAACCTGGAAAGCTAACATGTTCCCACCACGTGAAAAGAATCACCTACCTGAGCAGAAACGAAAGCATGTCGCAACATCTAACAGCAAACCAATTTATTGTAAAGAAAAAGAATGAATCATTTTTAATTCTCAAAGTTAAAGAGATACTGATCAAATGCATAATCTCTTGTGTGTTGTCTTGACTCTTTATCATTAACACATACTAACACAGGTTTGGGTTCATAGTATTATACTAAGCATGAGGGGTCTTATGAATTTATTTTGTCTAGACTCAAAAACTCTGCTTGTTAGGTAGATTGTCTTACTGAAATACACTGCTACTAATTTAAAAAGAAAATCAATGACCTTTTCTCGGCTTAGAGTGAAGTTGAGGTTTTTTATTGCTAGTTCGTGGACCAAGTCATTTAAAGCCGATCTAAAACTCACTGTTTAGTGGTTTGGATTTTCTTATCTCCCTCTTTGTAAGGTATGAGTAGAGGGACGAAACTCGTTTGCTGGTGAGATTGTTGGTGGAATTTTCATAACTCTTTCCTCCTGCGATTAGAATTGAAGATAAAACGTACCGAGGCACCTTAAATGAAATAATATTGAGAATTGGCCTGCACCTGCTGAGGAATAGAAAAGACAAGTGCTTGACCACATATGAACATGCCAATGAATTTGGAGCTAAGATTTTGAGGATGTGTTTCTCTCACATAGCTTTACATTCCTACAAAAAAAATGAACGTTTTTCGAAATAATAAGTTCGCTATCTACCAATATTAATTTCAACCGTTGAAAATCCGTCAAATTTTAACGGTTGATTTTCGAAGTAGGAAATTGTGGTCTTATACATCGCGAAATGTTCTCATTTTTTGTGGAAATGTAGAGATTTATGAGAGGAATATATACTAAAAAAATTAGCTTCAAATCCGTTAGCGTTTAAATTTTATTGAACTAACGGTGCCGAAAGTGTGAGATAGTGTGATAATAAGAGTGTGAGGGGATCCTTTCTCTTTCTATGAATCATCATGCACATAAATAAAATGTGAAATCTGACGGCCACACAACATTTAAAAGTTCAAAACTCTTAAATGTTTGGTTATACTTTTAGAAGTTGGGCTTCGATTTCTGAAAGCAAAAAGAGTAGAAGTTCGTTTGGTAATACAAAATTTCAAAATGATTTTTGGAAGCACAAATCATTTATTCTTTGACTTATGAGATTGATTTCTATTTTTGGTATTCAAACGCCTTACGATAGGACGTTTGGACACACCTTGAGAAGGAGCTTATCGACTTCTGTAACCAAAAAGGTCAGAAACTAGTCTGGCAGTATAATTTCAAAATGACTTTTGAAAGCAACAAAGTTAACTTTACTAGAAGCAAAAATTATCTGCTTCTGACTTCTAATTCGCCTGCGCTTCTGTTTCTGGTATCCAAACGCCTGTGATGCAATTGCTATAACACAACTCGAAAGAAATTGCTTAGGCTTAATGTGGAGGTTTAAGAAAGAATATGTCATTACGTAGTGATTAAAGAGGGAAGATTCACTCACACTTTTATCTTCACACTTTCGGCTCTAATTTTTTGATAAAACATAAACGATATCGGATTTGAAGCTGATATTTTATGTGCATGTTCCTCTTATAGAGTACTACATTCTCACAAAAAATGAACACATTCCGAAACATATAACATCCTCATTTACTCCTTTGAATATCGGTCGTTGAAGATCAACAAACTTTTAACGGTGGAAATTAAGATTGGTAGATAGTAAGGTTAAGTATCTTCAAATGCGCTCATTTTTTGTAAGAACGTAGATATATATTAGATGAACATACCCATAAAATATCGGCTTTAAATTCGGTGTCGTTTGGGTTTTATCAAAAAAATTGTGCTGAAAGTGTGGTATAGTGTGAGGATAAAAGCGCGAATGGATCCCTCCTCGTGATTCAATTGCTTGGACCACACCTGTTCAGGAATATGACTGTTTGAACCACACCTGTTCAGGAATATGACTGTTTGAACTCATTGCACATGAACATGTATCTTTAAATAAAATGCGAAATTCCATAACGAGACAACAATTTAAATGAAAACTCTAGGATGTTTGGATATATTTTCAGAAGTTGTTTTCTGAGTTCCGTCCGTTTTAGAAATAAAATATCCAAAAATTTAGTTTAGCAATATAATTTCAGAATGACTTCTAGAAACAGAAAGGTTAACTTTTTATGAAGCAAAATCTTTTTGCTTCTGACTTTGGGATTGACTTCTGCTTCCAATATCCAAACGTCCTATAAGTGTTTGAATACCAGTAGTAGAAGTCAATCCTAGAAGTCAGAAGCAAATTGTTTCCACCTCCACCACCACCACCAACACCACCTCTACATCCATGTCCACCACTAGCATCGCCCCGCCACGACAAAAATTCCTACGCAAAATTACAATTTTCCACACCAATGTCGTGCCATTACGACGCAGATTATACTCTCGTATAATAGTTATTCATATCTTTTATAATCATTTTTATTTTTAAAAATCTTATTATTCCTTATTTTTCCATGGGAAAGTTCAATTTAGGATATTATATTCATCTATTATAATCTATTATATTCCGCAAGACTCCTTTCAAGATTTTATATTAATCATCTGGATTCTGGCAAATGAAAATGCATTATTATCTATACAACTCCGGATTGACTACACCCCTGTAAATGAAATAACATTGACATTTGGCCTGCACCTGCTCAGGAATAGAAAAGACAAGTGCTTGACCGCATATGAACATGCATTTCTAAATTATCAGATTTGCATGCACATAAATAAAATGTGAAATCCGACGGCCACACATGACACAACATTTAAAATTCAAAACTCATCGATGTTTGGTTACGCTTTTAGATGTTGGTCTTTGATTTCTGGAAGCAAAAAAAGTAGAAGTTTGTTTGGTAATATAAAATTTCAAAATGATTTTGGAAGCACAAATCATTTATTATTTTCACTTATGAGATTGATTTCTATTTCTGGTATCCAAACGCCTTACGATAGGACGTTTGGACACACCTTGAGAAGGTGTTTCTCGACTTCTGTAACCAAAAAGGTCAGAAACTAGTCTGCAGTATAATTTCATAATGACTTTTGAAAGCAGCAAAGTTAACTTTACTAGAAGTAAAATTATCTGCTTTGACTTCTACTTCTAACTTCTGCTTTTGACTTCTATTTCGCCTGCGCTTCTGTTTCTGGTATCCAAACGCCTGTGATGCAATTGCTATAACACAAATTGAAAGAAATTGTTTAGACTTAATGTGGAAGGTTAAGAAAGAAATATGTCATTACGTAGTGATTAAAGAGGGAAGATCCACACACTTTTATCTTCACACTATCTCACATTTCCGACTCTAATTTTTTGATAAAACCTAAACGACATCGGATTTAAAGCTGATATTTTATGTGCATGTTCCTCTTATAAAGTACTACATTCCCACAAAAAATGAACACATTCCGAAACATATAACATCCTCATTTACTCATTTGAATATCGGCCGTTGAAGATCAACGGACTTTTAACGGTGGAAATTAAGATTGGCAGATAGTAAGGTTAAGTATCTTCAAAGGTGCTCATTTTTTGTAAGAACGTAGATATATATTAGATGAACATATCCATAAAATATCTGCTTTAAATTCGGTGTCGTTTGGGTTTTATCAAAAAAATTGTGCTGAAAGTGTGGTATAGTGTGAGGATAAAAGCGCGAATGGATCCCTCCTCGTGATTCAATTGCTTGGACCACACCTGTTCAGGAATAGGACTGTTTGGACTCATTGCACATGAACATGTATCTTTAAATAAAAATGCGAAATTCGATAACGAGACAACAATTTAAATCAAAACTCTAGGATGTTTTGATACATTTTCAGAAGTTGTTTCTTGAGTTCTGGCCCTTTTAGAAACAAAAAATTTCAAAAATTTAGTTTGGCAATATAATTTCAGAATGACTTCTAGAAACAGAAAGGTTAACTTTTTATGAAGCAAAATCTTTTTGCTTCTGACTGTTGGAATTGATTTCTGCTTCCAATATCCAAACGTCTTATAAGTATTTCGATACCAGTAGTAGAAGTCAATCCTAGAAGTCAGAAGCAAGCTGCTTCCAGAAGTCATTCCGAAATTACTTTTCGGTTTCTAAAAAAAATAAATATCAGAAGTAGTTTGGCAGCACAATTATAGATCGATTCTTAGAAAGCGAAAAAATCTTTTTTATGAAGCAAAATCTTTTGCTTTTAATTTCAGCCTCATGAATTTATGGTTTCCAACCCTTGTGCTTGTTGTATCCAAACGCCCATAATGCTTAGACTTAATGAGGAAGTTTAAGAAAGAAAGTGTTGCTTATGTAGTGATTAAAGTTGCCCATAATTGTTGAAATACACTGCATATGTCACTAACCCTCCCTCATTAAACAATAAAAAAGGGAGTATGTATTTGAAGTGTTTTATGAGTAAAGGAGGGAAGAGAAGAATCTCAGTTACTATTAACAACCAACGACTTTCCTTTCATCTCCCTCCCTCTCTCACTCTAATAATGGAGAAGACAAAATTCATCATCATCATCGTTTTGACCCTCCATTTCTCTACCAGTAGTAAATTAAAGTCAATACTCAACACAACCAGAAAAATCTAAACACAATATACCAAACTGAGATACACAGAAATTAACCATGGCTGCTGCTTCATCATCATCATCAGTAGTGATGGATAATACAAAATCATTAAGACTTATATCTCATCAATCATTCTTCTTAGCTGTTCGATCTGGTAATCTTGATTTGATCAAACAATTACTAGCAGCAGAAGAATGTCAAGATAATAATAATTCTTCTTCGTTAATGGGATTAACTAATGATAATGGCGAAACATCGATTTATATTGCTGCGGATAATAATCTGGAAGATGTGTTTAGATATTTGATTCAGTTCTGTGATATTCAGATTGTGTGTGTTAGGTCTAAGCTTGATTTGAATGCGTTTCATGTGGCTGCCAAGCGTGGACATTTAGGTATGGATAGAATTCTTTTACTACTGTGTCTGTTTATTCATTTGCATTTGAAATTGACTTGAGATTATTGAAAATTGACTTGATATTTTAGGGCTAAATTCAGTTTGAGGTGAGGTTGACAGTTATTGTTGTATTAATTGCTGAAAAGTGGAGATTTGATAGTCAGTTTTTAGGGCAATTTAAGATTAGAGATGAGTTTTGATGTTGTTAATTTTACTATAACTGGATATGCTCAATTTTTATGTCTAGATTTGGGTTGAACTTAGTTGTACTGAATTTTAGTTTTTTTTTTTTTTTTTTATAGAACATTGTTTCATTGTAAAGGAAAATGTAGAGATCATTTAGAACTAGATTAGAGACCGGATTCTAAATTAAGTAAGAAACATGCTTATTTCCCTCACAAATATTATTTGAACAAAATAATATTTCATCAAATCAGTACTGGAGTTGCAAGAGAAGGTATGTTAAGATTTGGAACCTAAAACTCCCTGGATAAAGTTATCAGCTGCCATTGTTTCGAGTTTGTCCTGCAACCCGGAGGAAGATTATGTGGGTAACATTGAGTTTCTTCATTGCTTCATGATAATATCAAGGGACAATGAGACAATTGATTCAGGAGGAAAATGAAAATTTTCAAGAAGAATCCCTAAGCACGAATCGCGTTCCATGTCTAGGTTTCTATCTAGTAAAAGGTCAGGGAACCCTTGAGCTCTATGACCTTAGATTTGTAACAATCACGACACTTTTGTTCTTCATGAAGAGCTTAAACCAATTGTATTTGTTGATGCCTACATGTATACTTATAAATTGTCTTTAATGCACGTTTCCTTTTAAGAATGCGATTCATGATGAGATTATCCGAACAAAATGAAGACATTGAAAAAAAAATGTTTTTTTTTAAGATCAGTGGTAGAGTTGCAAGAAAAGTCTTTTGAGATTTAGGGACCTAAAACTCCCTGGGAGAGGTTATTGGTTGCCATTGTTTTGAGTTTGTCAAACGCTGGATTATTATGTGGGCAACATTGTGTTTCATCATCGCTCCACTATATCAAGGAGGAAATGAAAATAGTCGAAAATTTCCTTATCACTAATCGCATTCCATATGGGTTTTATCTAGTAGCAGATCATAAACTCTGAGTAATCGTATTCAATATGGGTTTTATCTAGTAGCAGATCATAAACTCTGAGATTTATGACCTTGGAATTGCAGACCGTCATAGCACTTTTATTCTTCTTAAAGAGCTTCTCAAATACTGCATCAGTGAAAACACATGTGACTATAATATGCTGACAGATTTATGTTGATACATGTATACTTATGAATTGTCTTTAATGCGAGCTTCACTTATAAACAGCGGTATTTGTGTGCAGGCATTGTGAAGGAACTGTTGAACCTGTGGCCTGAACTTTCCACTATCTGTGACAAAACAAACACAAGTCCCCTATATTCAGCTGCTGCTGGGCAGCACGTGGATGTAGTGAATGCCATATTGGATGCAGATGAAAGTTGTATGAGGATAGTTAGAAAAAATGGGAAGACAGCGTTGCACAATGCGGTTAGGTATGGCCATTCCAAAATAGTAAAAGCACTTTTAGACAGAGATCCAGGAGTTGTTTCGATCATAGATAACAAGGGCCAAACTGCACTTCATATGGCCGTAAAAGGTCTGGATCCTTCTGTAGTAGAGGAGTTATTGATTGCCGATCTCTCAATATTGAATGCAGTCGACAAGAAGGGAAATACTGCTGTTCATATGGCTACTAGGAAATGCCGACCTCAGGTAGTTTACATCATTGTTCTATCTAGTGTGTTGACGTTAACATGCCCTGTTCTCTGCAAAAGTTTTTAGTTAAATTTTCCATTAAATATTAGTATGCTGTATCTACCATCTCATTCTTACTTTCATTTCTGTAACTGCTCATCTTATCATGGGTTTGCGTATCTCTGGGTTGGTAGTTTATAGAGTTGGTTGTTTTTGACTTAGTGCACTCTTGTAAGGGTTTTACACAAATTGACTAAAAGAATTTTTTTCTGTCTATGCGATTTCAGATAGTGTGCCTTCTGCTTAGTTACTTATCTGTTGACGTCAATGCCATTAATCATCAAAAGGAAACTGCAATGGATTTAGCAGAAAAACTCCAATATGGAGAATCTGCATTAGAAATCAAGGAAGCTCTAACAGAAGCTGGTGCCAAGCATGCAAGAAATGTTGGCCGAGTGGATGAGAATCAGGAGCTAAAAAGAACTGTTAGTGATATAAAACATGAGGTACACATGCAACTCATACAAAATGGGAAAACCAACAGACGAGTTTCTGGAATTGCAAAAGAACTTCGGAAGCTGCATAGAGAAGCTGTTCAAAACACCACCAATTCTGTAACAGTTGTTGCTGTTCTCTTTGCTTCCATCGCTTTCATGGCAATTTTCAATTTGCCAGGTCAATATTTTCAGGTGGGACCAGATGCCGGAGAAGCCAACATTGCAGATAATTTGGGATTCAGGTTGTTCTGTCTTTTGAATGCTACTTCACTCTTCATATCTCTGGCAGTTGTGGTGGTCCAAATCACTTTGGTTGCATGGGATACGAGGGCTCAAAAACAAATCGTTTCAGTTGTGAACAAACTAATGTGGGCAGCTTGTGTAAGTACTTGTGGCGCTTTCATCTCTCTGGCTTTTGTTGTTGTGGGAAAGAGGGGATCATGGATGGCCATAACTATAACAGTAGTTGGAGTTCCAATCCTCGTTGGAACTCTTGCAGCTATGTGTTACTGTGTTTTTCAACAACATTTTGGGATGTCAGGTGATGATTCCCAAAGACGAATAAAAAGGGCAAGTGGAAGTAAATCATTTTCATGGAC
>JAJJMA010022028.1:0-31724 GCA_023529015.1 Papaver nudicaule | reverse complement strand
TTCTTCGAATGCAACACAAAGCAATTTCGGAAACTGGATCCCCACATTTCACCCGACACCGGACTATCAAACGTGGACAGATCGTTATAAAAACCTACTTCCTGCAACGGTTCACCCGTTGGACCCCGCTCTTTTCGATGTGGGCAGTTATTTGAAAATTGTAGGTAACGATGAGGAGCAAGAGGGGGGATATGCAGACTGGTATGCCCAACAATCTCATCCTTTAGTCATTAACCGGGCTCAACAAGAAATTGCGGATGCCGAAGAAGCTGAGAGGATTGCAGATGAAGCTGAGAGGGAGGCTCAGAGGCAGGCTGCTCTAGGTAACATCAAGGTTCCCTCGACTGCGGGAGAATGGAAGAAGATGTGTATGACCATGGTAAGTGTTTTCAACTGATTTTGTAAGTGCTTTATCTTTTTTAATGTTAAGAAATATCTAACTAATATTGTTATTTGCATGGCAATAGGTCAAGCAAGGAACCGCTCTTTTGAAAAAAGCCGTTGAAAAAATCAGGTGCAAAAAGGGACGACTATCGGTGCAAGAGCAAGAAAAGTGCTTCGCGGATTTGACCAAAATCTTTGAAAAGGGTGAAGCTTCTCTTCGGGTGGAGGAGGCCCCAAAGAACACCAAGAGGAGTCGGCAAGAAGACGAAGGTACGAGTGGAGGCAATGGAGAAGATGGTCGTGGTGGAGGAAAAAACAAGAGAGGTCGTTAATTAGTATTTCAAAACAATGATGGCTTATGGTTTTATTTTTAAGTACATTTGAATCGTTTAGGTTTCACTCTTTAAGTACATTTGAATCACTTATGTTCTTATGTTAAGTACAATGGCGTGTTTTAATATATATATATATGTCTCTGTATGGTGTGTTTTGCATATAAGCTCTCTTGCGTGTTCATCATTTGCCAATGACAGAGTCAGTTTCGGCTCTGAAGGCATGTTAACACCCTGGGCCGAAAAGGTTTCGGCCCATGAACATGTTTCCATACCTAAGCCGAAACTGTTTCGTCTTACGTTATTCCATGTCGGCTGAGCCGAAACTGATCCAAGGCTTATTATATTAGAATCAATTTTATTTTTTCTACTTCTCTTCTACTTCTACTACTCCCTTACAACTAAAAAAGAAAAAAGAACCTAAAGAAGAAACAAGACCCCAAAAAAAAAAATCATAAACCCTCAATCAAAAAATAACGACTAGTAACACTCACCAAATCAGAACATTCGCATGGAAAGTGTGATTAGCAAACCCCATTCTGAAGTTGAAAACCTAAGAGCTCAACTAGAAGAATCAATCCCCCCAAATGAAGATCAATCGGAGCAAGAACAACTCGGGATGCGTCAAGGAAGGTATTATACATATACCCATCCACTTATTTGTGTGTTTGATTGATATACTAGTTTAAACACAAGATTTTCATGTGTTATTTACGTGCCCAGAAATTTTTTCGGCCCATAGATGTAATCAAAACACCCAGCCGACACTAAAGCACTTTATTGATAACTATATGGATTATTTTCGGCCCAAACATTCCAGGAAAGTCTGGGCCGAAATTTTTTCTTATTTCCAGCCCCTTCCACGTGGATACTTCAATTTCGGCTCAAGTAGGTATTGATAAATGTAAGCCGAAAATTTGCCTGTCTTACTTGTATTGATATTTGCAACAGCGAGTCCCTTGCAATTGTTGTTTATGAACCTCCCCCACCACCAATTCGTGAGGATGATCCAAGAGTGATTGAAACACGACGTCAAAGGGATGAACACATTGATCCCCCTCTTCCACGACCACAACATTTGCGTGGGGAATATGCTCCTGGCCTGCGTAGGGATTATCGTGATTTTCTTCCTCAGCAAGTCGAAAGATTTGTCGATCATGATGAATGGCAAGCAAATGTACCTCGTAATCTTAAAAGAAAGAGGGTTGGTGAGGGTGTGGAAATTTTTCCTTGTGGTTGTACACTTTGCGTTGAAGTTGCACGTCTCCGTCCACTTGTTGAGGCCAATGGCGGACCGAGCTGGGAACTAATCCGCAGCCGAACACGGTTTGGAACTGGTTTCACTGGTTGAGTATTATTAAGTGTTTTGGTATTGTTCTTCTTTTATGTTATGGGCAGACTTAAACATCCTTTGATGGTGAGCCAATTGTATCGTTGAATTGTTATTTTGTTAGTTAAACTTTATGTTATGGGCAGACTTAAATACTATCATTTGGATGTGTACTGTTTAGATGCTCAACCTATATTTCGGCTTACGTTATTTCATGGCATGAGTGCCGATATTATTTCGGCTTACGTTATTTCATGTCGGCTGAGCCGAATCTATTTCGGCTTGCCTTTCCCTTCCTTTGTATGAGCCGAAACTTGTTCTGTAAAGTTCCAACGGTAGTATTTTCGAAAAAATAGCCGTTGGGGCTTGTTGTCTATATAATTCAAACCCATCCCAAACTCACTTGCAACCAAATTTCTATTATAAATCTCTACTCCATAAAATGTCTCAACCTTCTTCATCCTCTTCTTCTCCTCCAAATAAAAATAAAAAGAACATAACAAAGGAGATAATTGATAACTACTACTACAAAAAACCTTCATCTTCATCTCCTCCTCTATTCACTCCACCTCCATTTAAGAGATGGTATCCATCTCCTCCTAGACACTATGGAAACCCAATTGTCAAGCGATGCAAAACTTCATCCGCATCCAAATCTTCATCCGGTTCTAAACAACACAAGAATCCTCTAGACTCCCTACCCGATGCGCCTAAACCCCGTCCTAAATTTACGTGCGGTGAAGATATTTGTCTTTGTGGCAATCTTATGTTGTTGTATCCAACTCCGAACGAAATCAAAGGCCTTCGTTATGGAGTGAATTGGTCAAGTTTGTGGTTTTATGTCCAACGAAACTTCAACGAAAAAACTCCCCGAAAAGTGGTGCGAGATGTGAATGCGTTGTCGGCGCGATGGAGCAAAATACACAAAAAGGCTCAAGAATTCATGCACTTGGGGAGACTAGTCCGAGCTCAAATTCAAGATGAGAACGAGGAAGAAAATGTGGCTAGGACTTTGAAGGAATGGCACCAATGGAAAGGGAAACACTTCAAGTACGAACAACACTACCATCTCATCAAGGATTTTCTCGTATCAAGATATTTGAATTGAGTTAGTTACCTCTTAATTAATACGGTTCTATCATTATGCTTTGATTATGTAATATGGGGTTATCATTAATGTAATGCTTTTATTTTATGAATGATGAATTTGGTATTTTAGAAACCGGCATAATACTTAATATTTAAAACTAAAGAGTTCGTCTTACAACACATATAACAAAGCCAAGCCGAAACACAGAATAAATTTCGGCTTGTAACCACAAAACAAGCCATCTGCCGAAACAGTTTCGGCGCCCCCGCAAAAAAAGTGTCTGAGCCGAAACTATAACATGGTTTGCATGGCAGAAATATGTAGTTTCGGCTCAGACAGTATAACAGCTTGCTGAGCCGAAATTTTCACTGTCCATCTCGACAACACCATTGAGAGCCTACATCCATTTCTTCAAGTCCTACGTTCAAGTCCGGGATCCAATCTTTGTCTTCTTCAATTGCTACGTTCAAATCCGGCACTTCTTCAATTATTTGAACCTCGTCATCCATTATTTGAAGGGTTTCTTGCATGTCTTGCATATCCTCAAAATCTTCATAGTCACTCAAATTAATGCGGCTTTCACGTGCAACTTTAATGGTTTGCGCCTTCCACATCGCCATTTCCCCGGAGTAATCTTCACACCAATCACCCGAGTAGTTGGGGTCGTAGCCCGGCCAATATGCACTATACGACAATGGAGGTATTGGGCAACCCCACTTGAGCTTGAGACCGATGAAATGATTCTTTTCAACAAAGGCAATAAAAACCCTTCTACCCCTCAAAACTTCATCACAAGGAACTCCCGGAGGTGCATAAGTTTCGCTAAAAGCAACGGAGAAATTGTGGACGACGCAATAAAATGTCTGCGCGATGAGGAAACCACAAATGGGAAACTTCATCCAATAATCCCTTGTAAGCACATCACTACCTAGTAGACGCTTTCTCATATTCTCATACTCCTCATGTACTCCTTCGTCGCCTTTATCCCCACCTCTCAACATTGTGTAGTAAAAAGAACGGTTGCGTTCCAAAGTTTCGCACATCTTCTCGCGAATATACATGCACACGTCCCCCTTGTGCCTATCCTCCAAATCAAAAGGTCCTAATTGCTTCGCCACAACGTGAAAACCACAATTTCCATCTTTTGGGACATCTTCTATTCTCTCAATATGGTTGTGGATGATAGGTGGAAGCCAATCCAAATAGTCGTCTTCCTTGATGTCTATCTTCGCCAAAATGCCTTTCCCTTTCTTTGCTAAAGTACTTTGTTGTTGTGGAAGTGTTGAAGGGCCACTTATGCGACTTTTCTTACTTGGATTACTACCACTTACCTTCATCCCCGCGGGCTTCGATAAAATGCCTTTCCCTTTCTTTGCTAAAGTACTTTGTTGTTGAGGAAGTGTTGAAGGACCACTCGATGAAGCTCCATCCCTAGTTGAACGACTTCTCTTGCTTGGATTACTATCACTTACCTTTATCCCCTCCTTCGCCAATGCTTTTCTTTCCTCATCATACTTTGCTTGGACGTGTTCAACTCCGGATAGATCTCTACCCGTTGAAGCTCCATGCCTAGTTGACAATAAAAAGGAGTTGAGCTTCCGTTGCATCTTTTTCGTAACCTTGGTACTTTGCCTACCCTTTTCGTCTCCTTCAATCGGTTCCAAAACATCGGCAATGGTATATTGTTGCAAAAGTGGCTTCAAACCATCCATTATCCTTTGCTTTTCGATACCATTCATGTAATCAAACTTCTCCATTAGAATTCTTCCAAATAGTGTGGCCCCAAACCCTTCCGCTACGCGATCGGTAGGACGAGGATGGAAACTCAATTGCTTCCAATGAGGATCTATAGCATCCAAAGGTATCACTTTATCCTTATACCCGGCACACATATGTGGACATGGAAGTCCCATTGTTGTCTTTATCGGACAAGTACAATTTTCTCTTGGCCTATACTTATGCTTCACCGCCAATGCCACTTGCTCCATCACCAACTTAATACACAAATGGGAGACATTCAAACTTAAATGCCTTATCCATGTACAATCCTTCCCACCGAGAAGAGGGTCTTCGAACTTGCACACTTGGAGAAGACTTCTTTCGAACTTCGTATTGATGTTTATAATATCACTTCTATGATACTCACGTATAGCATCAAACACGGTGACAAAGGTGTCACGACATCCAAAAAGATTTACCTTCAACCGGTGGTGAGCCGACTCACACATACTTGTTGCTTGGTTGTCGAAGTGTTTAATCTTGTTCGTAAACATATGCACGAACTTTTCCCGGTGCTTCAATACTTTATTTAAGTAGGGCATGATTTCCGGGTACTTGGTTTCTCCCCAATGATCAACCAAACGTTGGTAATTCCGGTTGTAAATCGCCAAGGTTTCGGAAAAAACCAATGCTTCCCAATGTGTCGTGAATAATGCGTACTTCTCTTGCTTGTCGGCATAATCCAAAAGGAACTCTTCTTTCTTGGCTTCTCGCACTACCGCCGGTAACTTTGAAATCTTCTCTAGTTCACTTATCTTCTTGAAAGGTTGAATAATCGGATGACATTTCTTCTCCACATTCTTAGCTATGTGAAACGTACAAAGAAAGTTAACGGCGCCGGGAAATACCTTTGTTATAGCCCACATCAATGCACTCTCGTTGTCGGTTACTATCACCCTTGGAAGCTCTTCCTCGTATAGAGATTTAACTCTCTCTAACGCCCATTTGTAACTTGCCTTCTTCTCGTCTCTCATGAAAACGAAAGCCACGGTGAAGGGTGACTTCGTCGAGGTATGGCCAACAACGTTCAACAATGGCATCTTGTACTTATTAGTCTTATAAGTACAATCCATAATAAGAACTTGTGGAAAGCATAGAGCCAATTTGAGACAATCCGGATCGGCAATTAATAGGTGAGTGACTTGTCTAAACTCATCCAATTTAACATCCGTGGTGTAACCATTCGCCCTTGCCACTTGAAACAATTGTTGCATCACATTCCTTCCTTGTGTATCTCTAATTTTTATTTGCATCCTTGCGTTGTAGATGGTTTGCCGTGTTGACATGTTGCTTGGATCGTCCAACTTCAACTTGGTAAGAATCTTGCTTACTCCAATTCTTGCTTTAGACAAGCGTTCAACTTGCAACTTTTCATGGGGTTTAAGCCTTCCAATCGTGGGGTGTCCGTGAAAATCAAATGGTCGTGGATGGTTATGACGACAATCCATGGTAGCGTTCATCACCCAATGCTTTTCATTCCCCAAAAAGTTGAAAACTAGCTGGAAAGGACATTCTATCTTCCTTGTTTTAGACTTATAAGGGATCCGGGATGAGGTCTTCACATACACATAACCCTTCTTGGATTTATTTATATCTTTTCCGCTTCTCTCACAAACCATCACCAAACGGTTTTTACAAGTATATCTACCGATTACAACTGCGCACATTAGTTCTCTTGCTTGTTTCTTAACCCAGGCAATGACTTCTTCCCTTGAATACCACGTCTACATTTGTAAGAAAATAAAGTATTAGTTAGATATTATTTTGTAGGAAATAGACTAAGAAAATAAAAATATTAGTTACCTACCAATCCAATTCCCTTCAAATATTCCTCTCTAGTATCTTCGTGAATGGGCCGAGAGAAGAGGTCTTGATTTACATGGTTTGCGAGTGCGACCTATAAAAAAAAGCGAAAGTTAGAATAAATTTCGGCTCACACGATAAACTACTATTCTCAGCCGAAACTGTTTCGGCTTTCATTCTGTTCACGAAACGTTGAGCCGAAATTGTCTCTGTGGTTTCCATATATCTTCAAAAAATTTACCTAGATTCGGCTCAGACATTGAAATTATTGTATGGGCCGAAAAAGAGGATATTTCTCAGAAATATACATGTGGTTTCGGCGCAGTTCAGATCTGAAAAAGCTCAGCCGATACAATTTCGGCTTGCTCAGTTTTCAAATTGTCCTAGCCGAAAATCTTTCTGGGCACGCAAAATACTCAAAAAATTCTCATCTTTTCATGGATTCGAGCTATAGAAATGAGTATAGACAAGATTTATAAGAATACATGTGCATTAGAAGGATTGGGTTCATCATAAATCGGCTCATCATTCACATTTGGCTCATAAAATTCATCTTCATCTTCAAAAAGAGGTCCTCCAAGAGATGAAGAATCAACCATTAAACGATTGTTGTTGTTGTTGTTGTTGTTGTTGTTGCGAGGAAGTAATATGAAAGGATTATCCATCTCAGAATCACTTGATTCACTCATGTTTAACCACAAAGATCACAAATCTCACCAAAAAAACCTAGGTTTTTTTTCCCCTCTTCTCCCCCCAAAAACCCAACTTTTTTCTCACCAAAAAAAAAAAATCAGATTTTAGTTTTAAATTTAATTTAATTAAAATCATTAACACTAATCATTATCATTAACACTAATCATAAAAATTAGTGTTAATCAGGCCAAGGGTAGTTTAGCATTTTTGAAAAAAAAAGACCAAAATGTCCCCGTTTTGTCCTCATTCAAACTGCCGAAAAAGTTTGAAAACTGCCGAAAAACACGGTTCTTGAGGAATATGCATCAGAATATATTGTTTTTGTTTTGGTCAGCCAGGATTGGACAATGTATGCGCAGTGTAGCATGCCCCGGGATCACTACATGTTCTTGGGGATCGTCCCTCGCCTCTTCTTATGAAATCATATCAAAAAAGCTTGGTGTACACCGAAAAAAAAACACTGCAGAAATTGGATACACACATTAAATATATGGAACCCTACAAATTCCAAAGTGGTGGGTTCTACGTTCCCTAATTGTTGTGCCTAATCGGTTTCTACATTATTCAAATTTTATGTATATGTAGAAGTTGTGCAAAATTAGTGAACTCACGGAATGAAAAAGTTATTTCACACAATTATCTTTTCTTGACAAGCAGCTTACGTCCTAGGCATGTAATGGACAATACAATTATTACTCATGGAATAGTGGACCATATGAAGACAACTAAAATTTATTCTGGTTTTGTTAATGTGAAACTGGTTATGGCCATAGCCTTCGAGAGAATGAAATGGTCTTGTCTCGTCAATATACTTCAGAAGTTGGGGTTCGCCAATCACTAGTGGAAGATAGATGAGCAATGCATAAGTACTAGGAAAATTTATATCCTTCCCAATGAATCACGAATAAAATCATTCAAATCTATAATGGGCCTGAGACAAGATGACGCTCTTTCACCTTACTTATTTATAATGTGTATGGATGATTTCAGTAGACTCTTGCATAATATTGTCGCTGAAATATTATCAAGCCTGCCATCCTAGCTAGAAATTGTCCTACAATACCCCACATATATTCACTGCACATAGGGGATTCTATTACCAATCTCACAAAGATTATTCGTCAATTCTGTGAAGCCTCTAATCAGATGGTTGATATTCAGAAATTTAGTTCAATATTAGTAAGTATATGACTGAAGCAACTAAACAGGTATGTTAATTAGGTATGAAAGTAATGCATATGTTAGGGCATTGCTCGGTCAAACCCACTGGTGTTGGTATGTCAAGCTAGTTGTCAGTTTTAGATGTCAAGATACAATTCTTGATTTAGCCTACTAAAGTTTAGATTCAGAACTCGGATATAGACCAAGTAGTAGAGACCTTGAAGACGAAGACAAATATTATGAAGAAGACATCAAATATTCTTCATCGATAAAAAGTTGGTAGGAGTTGTCACATAATATGGAATTTCTTCGATCATACTTATTCTATATTTCGAAATAGTCGGCTACTTTAGTAGAGGTACTAATAGCAATTCAGATTGTATTCTTGTCTACATAACCATGAGTTATGTCGGTATACGTTCCCACTTTACTACGTTACAAGATACATGAGATAGATTTAATACACTTTCCAATATAATGACTTTCTTGCAAGTCACATGTAGAAAAATGGATAAATCTAAGGAGTACTCTAAGAGCAGAGTCCATGGATTACAACTGAGGACGTTTTACACGTCTAAGTACAGGAAAACTGGCCCAGCCTAGGTACTTCCAGCGGATCCAGTTAAAACCCTAATTTGGATACTCAGGTGGTTCACAGACCGGTTCGTGTTCAGTGGCACCGATTTTTCCTCCCGTGTCCCAGAAATCATCGAATCCTGCATATACATGTACGTGTACAGTAGATTCAATGTAGCTGGTCCTGATACCATATTCCAGATAGTTCGTGAACCGTCTGGTGAATATTCTCTGGATTATTCACGCGGGGTTTAACAAATAACTCCTTATCTCTTAGTTGGACTTAAGCCTTATCAGAATATCTTTTATGAACCATCTAACGAATCACAATGAGTCAATAAGATAAAGGTTTTCTCATTTTCATTAGATCGATCTCTATCTTGAAGTGGTTAAGAGCTAACAACCATTTGTCAGATAAATGATAAAAGATTTCCTAATGAGATTTACCTAGGGTTTCTTTGTGTGCAAGCTAAGTAACGGGTTCCTTTACACGGGCACTTGCTAAACTTGTGGACCAAGTAATCAATTACTTAATCTCAAAGAAACATATCTTAATGAGTGCTATAAATAGATGATTAAAGAGCGAAAACCACAAGCATCAAGCACACGTGAAATTTCTTGAGTGTAATTGATTGTAAACTCTTTGCATTTCAGTGTAAGCTTGTTGTGGTAGTCATCTTCTATTAAGTAGCAGTTCCTCTGTGGGATTTACCTAACCACTATAAAGACTTCTCTAGAGAGTTGGGAAGCACATGTATGAGATATTTGCCTTTGTGGTATTTATCGGATTAACTTGTAACCTTGTTTGCCGGATTACGTTCTTGTCTATTTTACGTTCCTTCTCTTTTGCAATAAGGTCATTCAAGAAATAATACGTAACTACATGGTTTTACTGAAGCAACGTACGGCTGCACACGGTGTTGTAAGACCTAGTTAGCTCGAGTTGTGTAAGTTTCTTAAGTGATTCTCTTCACAGCTGAGGTAGAGACAATGTTAGAGCATTGCTCGGTTGAACCCATTGATATTGCTATCTCAAGTCAGTTGTCAGGTTTATGATACAAAAACACAATCCTTGATAAGTTTACTCTACAACCTCGGACTAGGATAGTTTTAGGTAATCGAGACGAAGACTGCTGAAGACGAAGACCAGAGCTTACTCCTTGATAAAGGTTAGAAAGGTTTTTCCTTTCCGTATCGTATTTACCATTTCTATCATATCAACAGTCTATGATGTTGTTTATATGATCCGAAGGTATTATAGGATTCTCCGCCTTTGCATTTGTCACATCCGTGATATTATGTATAGGTAGTGTATGTTGAATTGTCTCTTGAAATGACCTCAACGGTGAACGCATACATGAACGCGTACACGTGTTGGTTATGGCATTCCAGAGAACGATCAAAGTCTGTATGAACGCGTACATATGAGTTCACTGATTTCTCATGAAAAATTTTGAACTCCAATTGACTGCTCTGTGAACGCGTTCATGAACGCGTACATATAAGTCATGAGAAAACTTCCAACTTTCATATCTTGAAGTTTTCGGTCTAGGCATGATTAGTTCTCGGACTCGTCATTACTTGACCCATGGAATTCAACTACTTAATCCAAGCGATGTTCAAACAAGTATTTGGACCAGAAGTCGCAAGCGATGTTCAAACATGATTTGGACCAGAAGTCGCAAACCTTCAATCAAGGTTGAGTCTTCTTTAACTATTGGCCTAGTCCAATGTTAATAGAAGATTGAGAACGGGTATTCAAGCTATGGACCTTCTTAGTTCCGGAACTTGCTAGAGCCCTACTCAAGGTTGCTTAAACTTTAAGCAAATCCTCCCTTGGTGATCACTATAAATAGATGACCTTCTGCAAGATACAATCTCAATCCACTACACATCTGTGTATCCTTGCATAAAGGTTGGTCCTCATCTTGAAGTCCTTTTGGACTACGACTAATGAAAGACTTCACTTGAGGATCGTGAAGCACAGGTCGGAAGTTAAATTCCTGATCCTGTATCTTGGGTCGATTGAATATTTTCAATCTTATCACGACCAAGATTTGATAGAAACTTCGTAAGGTAGATCTTGAATCGTAAACCGTAGAAGTTCCTTAACGTATATTCACGAACTAGGTTAGGTACTAAGTTCGTCAAACGTTAAGAGGTAAAGTTGTTTAGGCTAGATCAATAAGCCTTATTCAACATATCAGATTTCCATTAACCTTGACTTTAAGTCTAAAGGAAATCACAATCGTATTCGCGTTTCATTACTTGGATACTTTTAGGCGTCCTGTTAGAGGCAGGGTAGCGCTAGTCTTCACGAAAGGAAGTTGAGAAACTCCTAGGCCTGTAAAGGACGTCAGCTAGGGGTATCAAGTACGTAGGTTTCTGCGGGAGCAAGAGACTAGGAGTACATTGGTAGCTGAATTGCTTGTAGGGATACGCTCGATACATTTCAGTCTGAAGTCTGAGAGTAGGATAACGTCTGTATTCGGTTAATACTGAGGGTGTTCACATCTGGACGAGGTCCCGGGGTTTTTCTGCTAGGTTTGCAGTTTCCTCGTTAACAAAATTCCGGTGTCTTGCATTACTTTTACCTTCCGCATTATATTGTCTCTGATCTATATAATTGAAGTAATTGCAAGTTTGTTGATTCATAACCTTTGAGTGAATCCATCTCCATTGGGATCTACAAGAACCACGTTCTTGTTAGGGTTCGGTTCTCTGAACTATACTCCGGTTGCTGTTTGAATATTGATTTGTGATATCGTTAAAACAACAGTAATCAACTAGGTTCACAAAAACAAAAAAGTTGGTGGTGTATCTCGGTATCCCTCCTTTTCAGACAAGTTGGGCATTGTTTACTCGGTTTGCTTGTCAGTCCCCGCTTGTAAGTAGATTTCTGTATGACCTGGAGCAATCCAAAGGAAGTTACTTTCGTATGTTAAAATGAAGAGGACAGCTCGAAACATACAGCTGATAATCGAGGTTGCAAAGCCGAGATGTTGACATAGGCCTTTAACAACGGTTAAATCAACTCCTAGGCATGTAAAGGACGTCAGCTATGGGAATCAAGTGCGTGACAATATGTGGGGGATCTAGAGACGTAAGGAGTGCGACAGTAGCCAATTCGCTTGGAGGGTTGGAGTTGGTCTCTACTATTGTGGGTGCCATATTTCATATGTACCCTAAAAGCCAACGCAACACTCTAAGAGCGTAGGAGGGCGCATCGGGGGAAATGTCCTATGATGTCCATAGAGTAAATAGGCGGGTGTGTACATGTGTTGTTTAGCTAAGTACTACTGGATCACTGAGCGGAGTGTCCTCAGTGATCCCTATAAATACGAGACCTCCTACCCTTAGAAGGGGGATCAGAAACCATTCATATCAATAAGAGAGAGAATATTATTCATATCGTCTTCCATTACTTGTGTTTTAGTTAACTGGGTGTGTTTTTTGGTATTTCCAGCAACTACATTTTGGCACCGACTAAGGGGACGACGAATTCCACTAGACTAAAAGTCACGTTAGTGGTCGTAGAAAGTGAGGGTGAGAGCTGTTCCATAGAGTACAAAGTAATCTGCTAAGCTCTATGGAAATCCAGTAGCTCACCAAATTTTTTGATTGAGTTACCGTGTGTTTATAGAAAGTGGGGGTGAGAGTTGTTCCATATAGTACAAGTAATCTGCTAACCTCTATGGAAATCCAGTAGCTCACCAGATTTTTTGAGGGAATTACTGTGTGTTCATAGAGAAGGTGAGGGGTGAGAGCTGTTCCATAAGAGTACAAACTACACTGGTTTGCTGAGCTATTTTGGAAACCTACTAGCTCACCAAATAGTCAGAAAGATAGTTTAGATCCGGCAAAATCATTTTCAAACCATAACTCACCAGAAACAACTCGGAGATTAGCTAGCGGCAAACACACAGAAGAAAAATCCATTAAAGAAACCGAAGAAGATGATGATGGGAGGAGCAAGAGTGCAGAGCCCAAAGGAGTAAACATGAAACACTATCAGCATGAGAGTCGTCGCATCACCAACGAGAAGACAAGGAAATGCACCAGCAACGATGACAGCAAATGATGAAGAAGAAGGTTCTGAAGGTAACAGAAGCTCAGCGCGCAGCTGAACATCAAGACCGGAGCCAACGACAAGAGTCACAAGACAGATGGCAGCAGCGCAAATAAACTCATAAACAACCAGTAACAAGGAGACTGGAAGTGCAACCAAAAACAAAAGCTGGCAACAAAGAAGACCAAAACACCAAGAAAAGCGCCATCAAAGCCAAGGATCAAAAAGCGAAGTCAAAGAGAGATATCACGGATACACCAAGTGCTTTGGATATCGAAGGTAAACAAGAACGTACAGAGGAAGAAAATACGGTACTCGCAAGATTGGATGAGCTAACACAACAAATGCAAGGTTAAGCACCGCAGATACGGGATATGGAGAATGGAGAATCAGAAAAAGAGTCCTCAGAAGCAGAACCGCAGAATACGGAAGAATATTATGAAGGAAATTGAGAGCAGTCAGGATATAAACAAGTGTTAAGAATAGCGGACTTACCGAAAATGATCAAGGAGTTAAAAGAAGCCATCAACACAGCGTCACTCTCCGCACAATACAGAAGATTGAAGACATACATAGACGAAGCAAAGGCGTCTCCACTGAGCTAAGAGTTACTAGAGGGGAAAGTACCTAGGAAGTTCGTCATGCCACCGTTCAAACTATTTGACGGAGGTTCAGATCCGCTAGCGCACCTGAAAAATTACAAGAAAACGATGCTTCAATTGGAAAGAAATCTAGTGGTCTTATGCAGGTACTTCAAAGCAACACCGGTAGGAGGAGCACGCCTTTGGTATGATCAAATTACCAAAGGAATTTCGATGACATCAGCCTCAAATTTCTCACAAGATTCATGCACAACCGGAGCTTCCAGACACCAGTAGGAGTCTTATTTCAGCTAAGACATAGGAACGGAGAAACATGGCGCAGCTACGTCAAGAGATGGTCAGATCTGGTTACAGAATATGAGTGGTAGATTAAAGTGTTGCCATTCCGACATTTATACACGGCTTGGATGTCAACACGGACTGTAGGTACCAAATAACTACCGCTGACGTGTAAGCATCTGGGAAGAGGAAACAAGATAATAACGATAAGCAAGCAACACCGAATCAGATCTGAGTCACCTTTATCCCATCTCGAGTAAGGACCTTAGATGTAAGGCTGAGATCTATGCACGGCTGAGCTGATTAGACAGGACATCCAAGACAGCTGTTCAGTATGGGGAACACCCAACGTTCTAGTGGAGCAACGATAAACGGAGTGCACATGTAAGCTTTTTAATGGAACAACGATGGATGCATCTCACTCAAGAGAAGACCTCCCCTAGAAGCAAGCAAGGTGTCGCACCCTACATGGTGTGAACACAGAGATCTGTGAACCGCCAGGACTCATCTATAAATACCCAGCTTAATAGAATGAGTGAGGGACATACATTTTAGGAGACAAAGCCATAGCACGACTGAGAACCACTAAGGTGCTCAGCAAAACCAATAACCAGTAACCATCACTCAAAGTCATTAAGACTAAAACTAATCTATTTGTAACGTTGATACTCCTTTATATGAAAGATTGGCAATTGCACTGACTACCAACACTCATGATTTATTGTTATTGTCAGTTATTTACATGATCTACAACTTAACACCCTTTATACTGAGCAAGACATAACACCCAATGTCATGTATATCTTGTATGTTAGTATCCTAAACTAAGTGACATTTAGGTACAAACAGTTTGGCGCTAGAAACAGGGCCAAAGGCCTTAACTTCAATAAAAACCCACATCCTAGAACGGTGTCCGCACCAACAAATGAACTATTGAGTAAAAGCACAATCACTATTAAAAAAAAATGAGACACATAGTAGCCCTCTGACTCTCAGGTCACTGATCTCACTCAGTGTATGCCTTTGTTTAGAACAATCATCATCTAAACAAAAAACATTGAGACACATAGTAGCCCTCTAACTCTCAGGTCACTGATCCCACTCAGTGTATGCCTTTGTTTAGAACAATTATCATCTAAACAAAAAACATTGAGACACGGAGTAGCCCTCTAACTCTCAGGTCACTGATCTCACTCAGTGTATGCCTTTGTTTATAACAATCATCATCTAAACAAAAAAAAACATTGAGACAAGGAGTAGCCCTCTAATTCTCAGGTCACTGATCTCACTCAGGACTGGATCAAGCGAACTGAAACCTTTACCAGCAAAAGAAATACATACCAAGGAAGAAATACTTAAGAAAAAAACAAAGTACATACAATACCATAAATTACGACCAACACGAGGTCAGAAGCAAGTTCCACAACTGGAAAAGCAGGGGTACCGAAATACAACCAACTTTTCGTTTGGGCTCGTGAGTCTTATGGTCAGATCTGGACGATTTCAAAAATCAATATCCAAATATGTATAACCTGAGTTTGGATCACAAGTGATCAGCCCGATACAAGACAATGGCTTGGTAAATCCAATGGATGGATTGGGAACAACGATCAGGTTAACAATAACGTACTTCTTGTGTTTGCTTTGATTATTGCATTGTAAGGCGAGTCTATGTCAACTACACAAAATGATGTGGGATGTTCCAGCTTTCCAACATGAATTAGTAACGACAACTCTCCCCTGGGCATCGAGGATTTTCCGTTGAAGCCATAGACATTGTACGAAGAAGGCACCAAGGCTCTTTCATTTCCAAACATCTTGTCGTAGGTCCTTCCGAAGAGTATGTCCACAGAACTTCCTGGGTCCACGAGTATTCTAGGCATCGCCGTCTTCTCGATGTGGAGTGTGATAACTAAGGGATCATTGTGTAATCTTCCCTCATCGAGAATGTCTGCTGCCGAAAAGAAAACTGGGCACCTCTGCCATTCTTCTAGCTGCCCTTTCATTGCTACGCTTAATATTTCCTTTCCCTCAAAGTCTCTTTTATGAATTCTATCAGTAGGGATGCCTTCGAAATTTGGTCCACAGATATTTGCGTGAACTATGGAGTTGCAGTCGTCAAATCTTGGGATGCTTTGGTCAATGGTTATTACGTATGCTTTGTGCTTCTTCTCCTCTGGTTGCGGCTTATTTGGAGGTGGTTTTGGTAGTTCGAGGAAGTGCTTGAATTTACCTTTTGAGATGAAGAAGTAGATTTGATCTTGCGCGGTGACGCAGTCCTCTGTTGTGTGCCCATAGAATTGATGGAATTGACAATAATCCCTAGAGTTTCGAGTGTGCTTTGGTTGGTTTCCTATGCTCCTCGGGTATCTCATCTCGCCTGCCAGTTCGGATTGCTCGATGGTTCGGAGAGCGTCCTCGATGGTTACACACAGCTTTGGCAGCTTTCTATCTTGAAATGCAGGGAAACCTGGTCTTTGTACCCCGAACATTCTGCCTCCCTCCTGTCCTCTTTGAGCACCGCTGTTTACCGCTGTTTTCAAATTCCCTTCGAAAGTCATTACCTCTACTGACATTGTACTTCATATTGTCATGATATCTTCCGTCACCAAATTTTCCCTCATTTCTATATCTCCCTGCATCGTCTTACCTCTCTCGCTTTGAAAAGTCCCCTATCTGGTGGTTCGTGGCTTGATCTCGCTCTTCGAGTGACAAGTTGTTTATGGAGTGCACCTATTTTGATATGGCTTCTCTCCCTTGGGTCGATTGCTCCCTGATTTCGTCCAGTGTGATTCTCTCCTTTTGGTACTTTCGGAGGTCTTGTAGTGTCTCCACATTCTTGGAGAAGAGTTTGTCATACAATGGATGGTTCTTGTCTAGTGCATTTAGATATGCCCTCACCTTGTCTTTTTCCGAAGCTCTATTTCCTACTTCGACGCACTGAGCAGTTCACCTGTCTGTCAAGCTTTTAATGGATTCTTCAGGTCTGACTCTAATGTTGAACACTTTCTCTACTCCTGGCTTTGATGAGTTGTTGTACAAGAAATGAAGTATGAATACTTTGGATAGCTCTTCGAAAGACGAGATCGAACTGGCTGTTAGGTTGTCATACCAAGCCAAGGCTTCCCCTTTCAAACTGGAAGGAAAATACTTGCAAAGCACCTCGTCCCTGTTAGCCCAAGCTAGGAATACTCGTAGGTACATTTTTACGTGCAGGGTCGGGTCTCCTGTCCCATCGAAGATTGAAGCAAATATCGGCATGGTGCATTTTACCGGGATAGCTTTAGCGAGGAGCTTGGGGCTTAGTGGCGAACTGTTGACGCCATTGATTGCTTGAGTGAGCTTCATTTTGTCAGTCGATTGCATCCGATTATCGAAGAGCTCTGCTCGAAGCGTTTTGATTTGTTCCATCATCACTTGTTGTAGAGCTTGCGTCTCGACGTTTTTCCTTGCCTGCTCATTTTCGTATATTAAATGTATGTTGTTCCCTTTCGGACGTATACTGGGCTCGGTTTTTCTGCTTGAGATCACTATCTCACGGTCCTTGGGGTCGTTTCCTTTGAATTTGGTGTGACTTCTTGAGGTTGTAGGTCCACTGGATCGTGATACAGTTTGTGGGCGAGAGTTTCCCTCGCTGCTTCCTTTGTAGTTTGATGCCGACTTCTCCGCAGCTTTCTTGGTTGCCTCTGCTAATTGCTTTTTTAGTTTCCTTATTCTCTTGTTCTTCTGAATCAATTTTTGGAATTGTGCAGCCCTCGCGGTGTTTTCTTCTGTGGGTTGGGGTGCTGGTACTGCTTCATTCGGGATGTCGTTTTCGCCATCGTCATCGTTATTTTCTCCATCCTCCTCTTGAATTTGTTGCTGAGGTGGTTCGTCACCTTCTGGGAATCCTTCTCCATCAGGTCCCAAATCTTCTATTTGCACTTCCTCTTCGTTTACGCGCTCTCTGTGATGTACTGTACTTGCAGCTACCTCTGGCGATAGTCCTTTGCTTATGAAAAATATGGTGTTATGCCTCGAGGATCCCGTGCCATGCCTCGAGGATCCGACTCTTTGCTTCGGCATTTGGTCAGATTTTGAAGTCATGCTGACAGTGACCTGTAGAAAACAAAAAACCCGTGAGGTCTAAAGCGGCTGGTGCATTGTACTAAGTCTGTCATGCGCCCTAGTATGCGTAACAGGTTTTTTCCTGCGAAATTTTAGGGTTGGTCAGGATTGGTTCTGTCCAAACCCTAACTGTTTTTGTCTTATCCGAATCCTTCTTTCAGAATAAAGGATCCTGACAGACTGGCCTGCTTTTCCTAATCTGGACCCTGATTATGAATACTGCAAGGTTCGTTTCTAAATATGGACTAGATAAAAACCCTAAAATGTCCCTAGTTTTGCTTTTCTCAACATCATGGGTATACCATATTTTTCGGGCATTTCTTTTGCAATTAAAGTGGCTTATCCAAGGTGAAAGCTATTCTTTCCTTGGGGTTCTGTTGTGATTCTTTTAGAAAGAGTTTATTATACTCTTGACCAGATCTCTACGTTTCAAGGCTTTGGATTCCCTGAAGAAGCATCGATCTCATCGAATTGATAATTTGCTCAAATTCCTTGAACGTTCTAAAGCTTTGAAGATATTTAGACACCCAAGGTGGTGGAGCTCAGAAAAATGATAATAATGTGATGAAAATGCGATTTTAAAGAAGAGTTTGAAAACCCTAGAAAAAAAATCTCAAAAAATTTGAAAATCACAAATCACAGGCAAACCCTAAGTTGTTTTAATCAGTCCTTGTTTCTAGCGCCAAACTGTGTGAGTATGAAATCTGCATATGCACTTCATACCCGACAGCCAATAGATCTATACTAATACTAAGGAAATACAGAGAGTATTTGATCATACGAGAGTGCGAAGAGAATAAGAACAACATTGAAGACAATACACAAGAGAGTATGCTAGATAAGAACTCGGTTATTCATTAAATCTTGTGGTATCTAATACATTATACATGGATATGATCCTTAGAAGTTAGAGGAGAAAGTTAACCTAATCTCACCCTTCACAACTTAGGTTACACGAAAAATCCAACCCCTACAATGTTTCTCGAGCTCACCTTATATAGGCCGAGTCTGTAGTGGTTTACAGCCAATAAGACAAGTTACTCAATCCTGGTGGTGTCAGTGCTTGTCGAGTAAGGCGGTTCCTTCGGTGAACCCTCCGAAGATGACTTCATGCTTTTATCCTTCGATGATCTAGGCGAGTCTTCTATCTTCGAGCCCTTCCTCGAGGTAACTCTGCTGGCTAATCTCGAAGTACGTCTGCGACATCTTCTGGCAGGGCCTAGTCCTTCTAGTCTTGACACGTGTCCCGAGGGTATTTTACCCTCCACACGTAGGTTTTAGGAAAAACCTTATATCACTTAGAGACGAAGAAGAAAAGAAAGCTCTAAGCAATATGGAACATCATAACTACAACAACAATACCGCAACCGATATCGTGGAGTTATATCTTAAGACACACTGACCACAAGTGATCAGGTCATAACGTAAAACTCTAGCATTAAGTTATGTTTCTGTCTTTTATGGCACAAGTGTAAAAGATAATGGAATCGCGTTATTTAGATTCACTAACCTCTTAATGTGAAGCTGGATATTTTCGTTTGCTCCTCAATCTTTTTCGACTCTTCATGTAGTGATTCTAAATCCTACCAAAATCTTTCACAACCTAAGGCTAACTTAATGAAGTCTTTTCCTAACGTGTGTTTCAAGCAATCGAGTTTTGATCACTAAATTTGACAACTAAGCTTGACATACCAACACTTAGTGAGGTTGACCGAGCCATGCTCTAACACGGTTACATTAGCCTTGTATGTCTATAAATGAGCTGAAACATGTAAGCTCATGTTTATGACGAATACGAACCTAAATCATACTTACACGAATAAACGTCAAGCACAAAATATGATTCATTGAATAGTTGTCTCAAATATTGTTAATAAAGTTATAAGTCATTTGCGCTTCAAGGGATCGATTTCAATATGAGGAACTCGATTTCTAACTCGAGAAATCTATCACAAAAGGTAGAAATCAATTACTAAGCATAGAGATCAATTCTTTTGAAGAGAAATCAATGTCTTGGTATATGCAATCATTTCCATGTGAGTGAGATCGATTTCAATCTTAGGAAATCGATTTCAATAAGTAAGATATATATTCCTAGCTTTGGACATCAATCTCTCAAAATAAATTGTTCCTTGGCTAATAATCAATGTCTACCATTGGTAATCGATTCCTAGCATTATCAATCGATTCTCATATTGAGAAATCGATTCCTAGCATAGGAAATCAATACCAAGCCCTAGTAATCGACTCCTAGTATTATTAATATATTCCCATATAGAGAGATCGATACCTAACTTAAGAAATCGATTCCTAGTACTTAGAATTTGATTCCTATTATTGGTGATTGATTTTTAAGTTAAGAAATCAAATACTAGTCTATATAATGGAACTCTAGTAATGGCCTTACAACGCTCTGTGAATCAGAAGATCACAAACAACATTGAATGAAAATAACTTGGAAAACCCTTGTTAACTATATAAGCACATGCACTCAGAAAACCATGAAGTTTATCGTAGATAAGACTTCACACACACCATTCACCAATTAATGAACATGTCATTCACATATGAGTACAATCATACGATTATCAATATGATACAAAGTTTCGAGAAACATTGTATAAGTTTCAATATAACACAATGAAAAAGACTTCAAGTGTTAAAGATGAATGTAAGAATGCAAATAAGTTACGAACATAACTAACGATCTAACTCAAACACATCTATAGCAGTAATAGCCAAAATGTGCATCGGACAACCAAATAATTCAGTTTTTACTTGCTTCTTTGCCAAATTTCATTTTGGAAAATGCAATTTACAACTACATAAAAGTAATGTTTCCAGCATGATTTTATTTTAGGCACAAGATAATGTTTTTCAAGCTTGGAAACAAATACCCCGTTTTAATAGATATCATATAAAGTTATTATACAACATATAACAATAATTTTACAATTTGTAAATTTTTGTGATATATGTGATACCACATATTTATTATATCAAAATATAAGTGTATACATATCTAAGCAAAAATGAAGTAGAAGAAGACGAAATTGTTTCTGAACTCACGGATTGCACAATTTCACTTCACTCCAATCTACAACTTTAGAGACTTGAAAATTCAGTAAAGGAAACACAAAGATGGAAAGAGGAATTGCAAAGAAAATGTTAAGTTGACATGAATTTATGGAGTATCATTTGGTTGTGTTGGTGGTGACATTGTGTCAAAATATAAGCGTTCGGGTGGTGGTGGCGGTGACGCTGGCGGTGAAACATTGACCATCAGCTTTAATCCACCAAAACAGTATCCTTCTTCTCCGCTGATGAAGTACAATTTTGGTGATCCTAAGTCTAACGGGACTAGAATTCTTCCCGATCCAGTCCAATTATGGACTGGATGGGAAGAAAAACATGCATCAAACTCTGATTCATTCTTCACTTGTAATACAGAGTTGAATCTACTGTTGAACACGAAATCTGAAATGCATGGAGAAAAAAAAAGGTACTCCCTCCGTTTCAAAAACATAGGCACATTGGACATTTTCCTAAAAAATAGGGAACTTAATTGAACTCAAAATATTTCACTAGAACTAAATTTTTTTTTATGATTGGTTTATTTTTAGTTTCAATAAACCAATCATAAAAAAAAATTAGTTCTAGTCAAATATTTTTAGTTCAATTAAGTTTCCTATATTTTAGGAAAATGTATAATGTGCCTATGTTTTTGAAACAGAGGGAGTAAGAACTTGTGATCAAACAGCTAAAATGAACAAAATCAAAAACTAAAACTAAACAAACTAATCAACTAGTAAACAGTGTAAGATCAGAGATTTATACTTACAAAGATAGCCATCAGTGAAAAATTCGATCTTTACGCTCCAATCAGTGAAGTTGACATCAGCAGTCCAATCAGCATCCCCTCCAACAGTATAATTTTTTTTGCAGAAACTCCAGATACAAAAATCATCAACACAAATACTAAAATCCTGAAACCCTCCATTTTCAGTGATAGATCAGAGAAGATAAGGTTATGAACACAGTAGGTATTGCAGAGAATAAAATCATCAAAAACGTTATTAAAATAGGTGGCAGTCGCGGTGAAACCTTCACCATCACCTTCAAATCCCAAGACAATATCCTTCTTCTCCGCTAATAAAATACAACATTCTTGATCCTAAGTCTAACGGGACTACAATTCTTCCTGATCCAGTCCAATATGGACTGGATGGGAAGAATAGCATGCTTCAAATTCTGTGTTGTTCTTCACTTGCAACACAGAATTCAACCTATTGTTAAACACAAATCTGAATAGAAAAAAGAAAAGAAACGAAGAACAAATTAGAAACAAAATCAACATTCATAAAACAAACCAAATTCAAGGTCACACAAACAGAGATAATCATCTTTGTGAAACTCCTTATTCTTCACCCAGTGAGTGTAATGGACCCCAACAGTCCAACCATCATTGTCACCAACATACCAAATCTTTGCTTCAGCACCGGCCGCGATGAACACCAGAATGATCAACAAAGTGATCAATTTTCCAACCCCCGTGATCCAAATCTAACAACAAAAAAAAACTTAAAGATTAACAAATATTTCAAGAACAGACAAATTGTAGTTTACAAATACTAATTCAGAGAAAGGAAAAAAAAAACATCCAAATTTAACTCTTACATGATGTATAGCTTATAATCGCTCCTCTTGAGAATGTAGTTACTATGACTCAAGACCATGACTTCTCTCCTCTCTGAAACAGTGTTTCAGAGAGATTTTTTCAAACAGTAAATCTTATCTATTGGGTATTTGATTTTCGATCTTAGATGATATCTTGCTGTTTTCTTCCTTTGGTGATTCTCGATCTGTTGTCTATGCATACTGATGTACCCAATAGGAGGTGATTTTAGTGTTGTTGTGCTTTTATTTTCCTATTCTTGTTTTGGGTGTTTTGGTTGTGTGTTTTTGGATTCGGGTATTCTGTGATTCTGGCTCTAGTGATTCTGGTGCGGTGATTCTTAGTCCTTTTAGGTGTTCTTATCTCTCTTGGTGGCTGTTTTCTGTGTGGTGGCGGTTTTTAGTTCTGAGTTTGTTACTCATCCTCTTAGATTTGGGTATTGTGATTGCTCCTGCATTTGATCAGTAGTGTTTTTAGGGTTGACATCTCCAAAGTTGATTTTTGTTTTTCAATTATTGGAGATGCTTAGTATACTGTTTCTCTGTGAGTTTTCTTCATGGAGATTGGATTGTTGTGCCACCTATTTGAAAATCTAATCGTCACTGAGGTTTCCTTTCTTGCTGCTAAGGATGAGGAACTACTTTGTCGTACATTTGGCATGCTCTGTATTTTCGGCGATGATTTTAAGATGCCGACGAGTTATAACATTTCCACGGTAGGGCAATAAGAAGAGTTGAGTAAGATTATAGGTTCGGGTCATGCACTTAATGGGTCAAGTTTCCCTTTTTGGGCTAAGGGTATGGGTCTGGCTTTATGTAGTCTACAAGCCCACTTCAGGAATAAGTATTACTTTGTTGGGCTTCTGTATTTGGGCCGACAACTTCAAAGAGATTTCTTTCTCTTCATCTCATGTTCCGGAGTGAGACAAAAGAATGATTGGTTGGCTTTTGGGTACTTTGAGGATGCTCAAAGTTGGAGTGATTTTTTGTTCTACATCCTCTGGAGATACAGAACATTTACATCTGGTAAGGATCACTGGTTTTATATCCTCTGGCGATATATAACTTTTGGTATGATGCCGAGAAGGTTCCAGTGCATACTTCTGGTTTCAGTAATGATTTTCAAGCAAGTCTTTGCGACTGTTCCATTTCAGGCATCTCAGAGCAGATATTTTTCCTTATTTGTCGTCGGCTTTATTTTATTTCATGTGTTTCGTGTAACTTTTCCTTGTTTATTAGGTTTAGTTGGTTGTGTTATTTGGCTGGTTTGTTATCTGATGTTGTTGTGCTATAAGGTTGGTGATGATCTTCCTTTGGAGATGGATTACCCTAACTTTGATCTGTTTTGTCCTGGTCGGTGGAAGCTCTTGTACGGTCTTTCCGGTGAGTTTATTTTCCACATGCCGTGCGGAAGAAGTGGATCAACTTTGGTCTCATGGCGCCTCTCCTTGTGGAGGAGGGTTCAGTCAGATTGTTTGAAGATAAAAAATCTCTACCGAGTTGTGGATCATGCTACACCGATTCAAACTCACCCGTACGTATGCGGGGTGTTACTGTTAGTGTTACTGTCATGTAGTATTAATTTAGTGTCTTTACTTCGTAGGACAGATAACCTTCACGCTGATAGCTTAGCTATGTTTTCTGTTTCTTTACATTTTTGTCAGTTGTGGGGGGGGGAAAGGAGTTAAGATCTTTGTTAAACTCTTTTCCTCGCATTGACATGACAAATTACTAGGTGTTGTTTCTCCAGGGCTAATCCCTGTTTATCTACTAAAAAAAAAGAGAAGGTAGTTACTAGTGTACTGAAACAGAAGAGGAAAAGAAATAAGCTTTCTTTGAATGAGTACAAATGATTAATCTAAGTTTTGATATTCATGGCTAATAGTTTGATTCCTCGTACTTCATCACATTCAACTACCACATGGCAGGATTACAACAAGTTACATGGACTCACTACAACTATAACCCATGGTTGTCCGCATCGCGTATTGGTATCGTAACAGTCCTAACAAGGAGGTGGTGGCTTTAGACATGAAAAGATTTACTAAAATAGATGGGTTGAGAACTTGAACATGAGTAAAAATTATTGAGATTGATAAGAAATGGATACTCTTACTTTGAATGTCAGATAATATTTTGTTGGTCTAAAATTGGTGGGACTCACCACCAACATTTCACAAATAAAGCTGGTCTAAAATTGGTTTATGTAGTATGCAATTCGGCGAACTTTTCGCGAATTATTCGCGAACTTTTACGTATTCGCGAATAACGTACCTATCGGCCGTCTAATTGAAAGCTCGAACCCAATTCGCGGATTATATGGGGTTCACGAATAAATCGCGAATTATTCGGATACGCCTGTTATTCGTTGTCTTTATTCGGTCCGCTAATTCCACCCCACTTACTTCACTTTCCACCCCGAATGGGCTATTAATTGGCCGACCTGTAGGGAGGCCTTCTATAGGGTGACTCCAATGTATTTTGTCCTCAACGAAATGTCAGGAACGAAATCACCAATTTGATCAAAATTTGATCAAATTTCATCAATTTTTGATCGATTTTGATCAAATTTTTTTCAATTTCTTCTACAAAACAAAGATTAAGACAACCCCATTCTTAAGAAATGAGTAAATCGAGCAACAACAGCTGATAATTTGATCGAATTCGAAAATGAAAAGGGATGAAAATCTGCAATTTTGTTATAAAATTCATTAAATCTAGCTAATTACAATCGATTAATAAGCAATAATGAACTTAATACTACCCCATTCATGCCCCCATTGAATAATTGTATCTATTCTTCCAGTATAATTACAAGTTATTAGACCTCTGTATGAAACAGAGTTAATCAATGGCAAAAAAAAAGAAAAAAAGGATAACAGCCACAGGGGATTCGGATCTATCGCGGGTTAGAAGACGACGGGTATGGTTGGGCAAAATTGAAACCGACCCATTTAAGAAAATTCGACCCACATTAGATAACGATTTGCAACCATTTTTAACAACAGTTTATTTGCAACGGATATAAGCGTTCCTGAATAGTCATGTGTGAAAACTGTTGCTGAATCGTTTTCAGAGAGAAATAAACGTTGCTTATTGCTAAAGTCTTTTTCTCTTGGCTTTTTTGGTCGGCCATTCACCGTGATTTTGAGCGGTTATCTAGTTATAAAAAGTTGTCTCTGAAGGGATTCGAACCCTGTCATGGAGCGTAGAAACCAGACGTCCAACCACAACATTTCATTTTTGTTGATAATGTTGTACATAGTTTAAATATATACTGATTCAACTATTAAATCAAGTTATATTACATTAAAAATATATTTTCTAATAACGAATTTTCTGTTCCGAACTAGCATTTTAAAATCGAATTATACACGTACGTATGCCGTTCCGTATTACCGCCGAATCTTGACTCGTTGACCGAATATTGGACCGAATTCGTATAATACTCGTACGTTTGTCGTTCCGAATTAGTATCCGTATCCCGAATTGCTAACTAGGGTATGTACTGTGCTGGACTACAAGAGCATTTCGTTCTTTGTTTAGGATGTTTACTATGGAGGGAAGATTTGGAAAGGTAGCAGTGGAGCCACGTAAGGTCTTCTTTCGGCATGTTCACTATGGAAGAGAGGGGGAGGGGATATATTTTATATCGCCGAGCGATATAAACTTTATCGCTTTTGGAAAGCCACATAAAATATGTAGCTGGACCTGGTCAACAATTGACCAGCGATATAGGCCTAGATTTCCTATATGAACCTTCCAGTATCTTATCTAGTGTACACTCCAACCATTCAATCCTCATTCAGTACGAGTACGATTCACTATCATCCATCTATTTCCCAGGCATTAGAAGAAGAGAAACATCTCTTTCATCAAGTACTTGGTATGTACTGAAATTCATGTTTTAAATTCCAATGTTTTTCATATTTGTAGAGATAAATAACGTGTTATTCATGTTTCGTATTTTACATTTTCATTAGAGTTTAATTTAATACTCCCTTCGTCCCATTTTAAATGACCGCTTTAACTAAGTCAAAAAAATAAGGAGACCAAATGAATTTCCTACTGTATACCCTTATTAAATATATAGAGAATAAATGAATTTCTATTTTTAGGTAGAAATAATAAAGATAAAATATATGACTTATTTTTTATAACGGAAAAAAGAATATAAATATTGTAAAAAAAAAAATGTATTTATGTATTTGTTTCCAATTTATCTAGATATGTTTTAAGGGTATATCTGAGAGTTTGTTGGGAAAATACAGATATAATTAGAAGCTGATCACATTTTTGAGACAAATGAAAATAGTAATTAGGACATTTAAAATGGGACAAATGGAGTATATGTTTTGTCACTATCTAACTTAAGGTGTTGTTTGATATATTAGGTAACTATGAATTATTTCAAGAGAATTATGAAGTTCAAGAAGGATGTAAATTTTGGTGAGGATGATGGGGAAAACACTCGCAACAACGTTGTGATGTACCAACAGTTTATACCACACCAACATGATATTCTAGCGTTCCCCTTCTTGTCTGCATTTCGCTATAGCCAATTCTTGAGACTCCATAATCTCTTTAAATTCCGCAATTACAGAATCTATATAACTTCCTTCTTCTTCCTCCTCTTCTTTGAGTTCGTAATCATACTCAAAATCACCATCTGAAGTTATTTCCTGGTTCCCTTCACCAGTTTCCATTATCATTACTTTTCTTTTAATGAAGAGTGCAACAGTAAATATCAATCAATCTCACTGCATATTTTTTGTAAGAGGAAGCACACAGCCGGACTGTAAAGAGTTGTGTCTCTTTCATGAATACTTTTCAACTTGAATTGGAAGGAATTCGAGGGATATGACTCTATGAAGAGACTAGTCCAAGAGATATGACTTTCCATGAAGAGACTCTTCTTCCAAGGGACGTTTCGTACCTTAATGAGACTCTTGTGGAAAGACTGTAAATCTTCCACCGCTTAACAATTTTCGTTTCTCTTTAGGACGCTCTTACCAGTTCGCGAATGTGCAGTTTTAGTGTCTACCCTTGAAAAGTAGCTTTCAAATTTGTCGTGTGTGGAGGAACTTACTTTGCCTTGCTACAAATTACCCACTAACAGAGAGAATTTAACCTGTAGCTTGCTCGGAATCAAACTTCTTCGAATTTTTCTCTTGTAAACTAATTTCCAATCAGAGTCTAAGGGGCATTATTTTAAGGGCTTAATCAGTATGTTGCAATGTCGCATTATTAAATAAATCTTATCAATGTTAATTATACTACTTTGATGCCACGGTTTGATCTTCTGAAACTATAATTGTATTGTGAATGTAGCTATAATACACCTCTGCTACAAGTATCTTAAATCGTTCTTGTTATATTGGTGTACTAGTTATTGATTTTTCGAAATGTATAGTATCCAGAAGGATGTTGTACACTTGTCCCAAAACCAGTTTGAAGTTGACCACCACTATAATATTGGTAACCATGGGCCACCTTTGGTCCAAATGGTGTTCCCCCTTATTTTTACCGACAGATGTGGCCTATTGTTGGAGACGACATTGTGAAAATATTTCAGTTCTTCTTTCATCGTAAACATCTCCTTAAACAATTAATGATAATTTCACCGCCTTAATTCCCAATTAAAAAGAGAAAAAGGAAAAAAGACTCATGCTTTGGATTTACATGTGGTCCTTACCCAGTAGACTTGATATCATTGAACAAGGTATGTAGAATTAAATCAGTCAAAAATCATTATGTTGAAGTTGGATTTTGAAGTCTCAGGCTCTAAAGTGAGTCATGGGTTTGTTTTCAAAATTTATAGCTTGTTTGGATAGCAGTTCAGAAGTTACTTTTCAACTTCTGGAAGCAAAAAAGTCAGAAGTTAGTTTAGCAACACAATTTCAGAATGACTTCTGGAAGCAGAAAAGTTAATTTTTTCTGAAGCAAAATATTTTTGCTTCTGACTTCTAAAATCGACTTCTGCTTCTGGAGAAGCAGAAGTCAGAAGTGCTTCTGCATCCAAACAGGCTATGGTGTATTTAGTAAGCATATATATTATACAAGAATATTTTTATCATGAAATTTGTTAAATCAAGAAACATCGTAAACATGATAACTAATTTACAGATCTCAGAATAAAGCTCTCATTTGAACCAAAGAAATTCAAGTGAAAAAGTATTAGACATAGTACCAACAAGTAATGGTAAGAACCATAGGACGCAGTACATAACAACCAAATAACATGTCATAGGTACAAGATAAATGGGAAAACTCTGAAACAACGGTGCATGTTTGCTTCTTAGTGCTTTGGTAAATGTGCTTCGTATTACAAACACAAAAGCCCATCCACCGTGGCAGCGGTCATCTAGTAACAAAATCAATACCAATTGCTGGCCCTTCTCTTTTTTCAGCCATTCTTCTAATTTACAGGTGGCACAAAAAAAAATTGCTTAGAAAAATTGCTTTAGAAAAAGATTTGTAGAACTTTATTTTGAGAATTCTGTGAAGATTGTTTGTGAACAATTTTATGAGGAGAACCTGGGTTTGGTTGTTTATATAGGAACTGAAATTTGATTCCAGAACATTCTGGTGAGGCTAAAGAGTGGTATGTGAGCTAACATGAAAGCTAAAGAAAGAGTGAGTAAGGGTGACAAAGTTTGGCAGGTTGGTGCAATTCTGTATTTTGCAGTGCCCAGGGCCTATAATAAAAAAGTTAAAAGGACCATGGTCTGACTATCACTTCGGCGGTAAAAAAAACTGTCAAAAGTACAATACTAATTTGAGTTCAATACACAAGTCATTTTTTACTACAATCTTTACTAGTTTCTTTTTCTTTCTCTTTTGAAGGATGTACATTGAGCTAGGAACCTGTTTTGATCAAAACTACGGACAAATGAATAATCACGTTACACGCCGCCGCCTCAGCATTTGTCTCCCAGATGGTAAGTAAAGATTACTCTGGTAATGTTTCCATTTGGCAAAGGTGATGACAACACGTCGCAATTGCAAGACCTCAAAGGTTACAGGTATTCTTTATAGGTACATCTTCAGTAGTTTGTTTAGGAAGGCAGCATCTCAGAGTCAAATCTGTAACAGTGATCCACAATGTGTTGAATAAAAATCACCTTAATTACTGAACAAATTAAACTACAGGATAGTTTATGCTGGCATAGCTTTTCTCGTTCCCTAACACTTATGAAGTAAGCATTGCATTGCATTGCATTACTCATTATAATGAGTCATATAATACAGAACAAGCGTGGGATACAATGCAACACATAGGAAAGGAAAGGAGACTGGACTAGGCCAAAGAGGAATAACATTCAGGACAAACCACTATCTCGCCGTGTTTCATAATGAAATGCATTTTGGTTGTTTGTGGCTAAGAGTAATATTCAGATTATAGAAAGATGGCAGGCAATTGGGTTTTCAACTGAAACATGAGAGCACACACCACTATGTCTATGAAAAACCCACACATAAATTCAGAACTTTCATGATAAAACCCGCAAACATTGAAGCACAAGTTGTTTTCAGAAAATGGTTGTAAATGGCACTAATGGATTTGGGATACCCTACAATTGTGTGGAACTGGAAGTACTACTACATTTTTGATGCTCATCAACACTCTAAATGTCTAATGATTTACGGAAACCTCTCCCACACACCCACATTATGATCATTTATGAACTGAGCAAAGACCCACAAATGAGAACATACTAGTAAAAGTTAAGAGTAAAATACCAGAATAGAAACTGAAAAAGAGAACCAGATTTGATGTTTCATTCATGAACACAATGAAAGAGGAACATATGCCAGGAGAAGTTGTAAAAAGAGTTCAGAAATTTGTGTCTGAGACTGAGCTAAGTAAAAAGCAAACCAAGAGAAAGCCATTCATGATCAATGGTGACTAACCTTGAGCTTATACAAGTCAGCCAATTCCTGGTCCACTAACAATGAGCAATGAGCAAGTTTTTGTTCCATACATTCTCTTATTTGCATATTCAGTTGACAGAGCACAGTCCAACTTCGTAGGATTCTCCAGAACCCCAAATTATTCCAAGTTCCCTTTTCCTAGAATTGAGACATGTTCCACATCTTTTTCTCTACATACCCGTGGCATGTCCTGAATGTTTTACACCCATTTTAATGATAGTAGAATTTATAGTAATTGTATCAAAGTTATCAACAACAACAAATGTATCCAAAACAACAAAAAATATGAAACACGGCGTCAACATTTACCAGTCTGTCTCTCTTTTTCATCCATGTTTCACAAGCTTCAGGCTCCTTAAGTGACTCTCGAATATCATAAGTTGTGGATATTGATATATAAGTCGCTTAAAATTTTCTACTTAGTGCATAAAACTCCACCAGTCATATTTTATCCAGAGCATAAAATATTCGCCGAATTCTCTGATGAACAAGTGCCATTGCACACCTTCAAACAGCAGGTACATGGGAAAATAGATGGTTATATTCAAACATGGGAGTAGTTGTTGTGACATGATATTGTTCCAAAGTTATAAAGGGCAATTCTGGTTAAAGTCCTAATTTAAAGTTATAATAGAGAGGTGCTTGGTACTCACATTGTGCAGGGCTCCCAAGCAACAAATATGTCACAACCAGTGCACAGATAAGGCCTTTCGCCCTCTTCAGAATGAGAACCACCATTAGAGCAAGTTTTTAGAACCTTGACATCCTGAAAATGACATGATTCAACAACAAAAGCTTAAAGATATTAAAACTAATAACAATAAGATGCATTGAAAAGATCTAACGAATTTTGAATACAAAATATCGTAAATAGTCGCCGAGCAACACAAGTAACTAAAAACAAACTCAC
>JAJJMA010021995.1:0-19646 GCA_023529015.1 Papaver nudicaule | reverse complement strand
TCCATTTCGAATCAGGGTTGTGAGCAAGGTTGAGAAATCATGAATCATGGAATGAATTGTTTTTCATTTTTACGGTTCGTTTCGCATATTAAATCGTGAATTATAGAACGCTTTATCTTAATATGAGTTTTATGTAAATAACACTTATGTATGTAAAATCCATTACATTTTTTTTTTGAAAGAAATAAAATCCATTACATGTTCAGATTCAAAATCCAAAATATTTTCCATTACCTGTATTGCATGTACATCAATTCAGTAAACCAAAATACTTCCCATTACAATATAGTACTTTCCTCCGACTCCTGTTCAACCCCCCAGAAAAAAACCAGTAAACCCAAACAGTTAACATTCCCCATTTTTACAGAACCAGAACAAAAAAGAAATATACACAAACCCAAATTGCCGAACAGAAAAAAACCATTTCTTCTTCCAAAAAAACAAACCATGTCATCTTCCAAAACAATAAACAAATCCTTCCCTTTCTCCCTCGATTTAAACTCTGTGATGTACTTTGATGCAAGCTATTTCTTTAAAATAGCAATTAATCAAAACATGGATACTCAATATATACATCTGTTCCAACAGAGCTTAAAGATGGAAATAGGAAAGGTTTTATACCTGATCATCAATCTGAACCAAAATGAGACAAAGAATCGTCTGAGCCCTCATCTCCATCTCCATTATCGTCCATTTGATCGCCATTCCAATAATCTCTAGAACTTCTCTCTTCCTCTGCATCACCCATATCTTGAGATAAAGAATTGTCTGAGCCCTCATCTCCATCTCCATTATCGTCCCTTTGATCGCCATTCCAATCATCTCTAGAACTTCTCTCTTCCTCTGCATCACCCATATCTTGATCACCCTCAGAATCAGCACTAGAACTCTCAGCTTCCGCAGAATCATCACCATAACCATCTTCATCTGAATGAGTCCCATCTTTATCGTTCTTACCATCTGCTTCATCCTTTCTGAATTCGTCAATTAGCTCCATCAGCTCATCAATGTAAGATGCAAAGGACTCATCATCTGTGGACCAGTCGCTTGACTCATCTTCTGATGGTTCAGGCTCCTCATCTTTATCCTCGGAGCATTCACTGTCGCAAAGGATGTAATCAGAAGCACTTTTCAAATCATCCCCTCTCTCTCTTTTCAACAACCACTTTTCAAATTTCTGTTTCTCTTTCTGGGATTCGAATAGTGATTCTATCATTTCCTGTCTCTTCTTCTTCTTTGATTGAGCCTCAGCAGCCTTCATCATCTCAAATTTTCTGTCTGCTTCAAAACCCTGCTTCAGTTTATCAAGATGAGCCTGTACAACAAAAACATCAACCTCATTCATCTTGCTAATCATCTCTAAACATAACCCTAATTGTTTCCTTCTTTTCTCCTCTTCGATTTCTTCTTCTGTCATCGCAGCTTTCCCTTTCTCTGCTTCTGAAAATTTCTTGCTGTTAGCCATTAAAACCCTAGGATGATCTAAAAGGACTAATTTATTTGGTTACTGTTGGTTTTACTCCTCTTGATATATATTCGTTGAGTTTTAATCTCACCTGCAATTTAAGAGAGAGCTGTGCGAAAGGGGTGATGCTTAATTAGCATTGGGAATTGATTCCATGTGGCTTCTCAAACATGCACGGTCATGCAATAGTCCAAGTTCAGACTCTACGACGGTCATGTTCACCAAGCACATCATTGCTGGCCTAGGCTATATTTAGAGTAACTCCTATATTTCCCTTTGTTTGATCACTACTACTAGTTCGGGTGAACATCACTAATCAATCCAACTAGTATCACCCCTTAGGATCACCTGAATAGCCTTAAGGTTATGTTACCCACTCTAGCTGAAAATGACCTCTGTTAATAAAACATATTACTATGATGGAAGTGGGACACCACTTAATGATAATCTTTTTAATTTTCATCTTTTTGATCGGGTACTTAAAGACAATCCAAGAATGCTAATACTCCCATCAAGGAAGCAAAACACGTCACTATATCATGTCACATCTTGGTAGAGCTCTTGCCACAAAATATTTCACAATTACTCGTAATATTGTCTTTAACAAAGTAACACGACATATTTCGTGATAAGTAGAATTCTTCGTCGAAACACAAAAACTATAGGTATTGTTCACATTTTGCTTAATAACGTCTTTTGATATAAGTCGAATTCTTTGTCAAAACACTAAACCTAATGATATTTTGCTTCATAACGTCTTCTGATAAGTCGAAAATTCTTCGTCAAAGCAACACTAAACCAAATGATATCTTTCTTAGTTAATAACGCCTTCTGATAAGTCGGGTTCTTCATCAGAACACCAAATCTATAGGTATTGTTCATACTTTGCTTAATAACGTCTTGTGATAAGCAGGATTCCACGTCAAAACACTAAAACCTAATGATATTTTTTTAAATTATAACGTCTTGTGATAAGTCGGATTCTACGTCAAAACACTTAACCCAATCATATTTTGCTTACCAATCAACGTCTTGTGATAAGTCGAATTCTTCGTCGAAACACTAATCATATAGATATTTTTCTTGATAACGTCTACTGATAAGTCAAATTCTTCGTCAAAAGAAGCAAATCTATAAGTATTATTCGTACATTGCCTAAACACGTGTTTAGATAAGTCGGATTCTTCGTCAAAACCCTAAACCTAATGATATTTTTCTTAAGAACGTCTTGTGATCTAAGTCGATCGGCTTCTACTTCAAAACACTAAACCTAATGATATTTTTCTTAATAGCGGTATAAGTCGATTTTGTTCATCAAAGCACCAAAGCCATATTATATATGAAGTCGATTTCTTTATTAACGTCTTGTGGTAAGTCGAATTTTACATCAAAACACTAACCTAATTATATTTTGCTTAATGCATTCACTTCGTATGCAAGTCGGATTTTGCCCGATAATAATTTGTCGTATCGAAGGTTGATAAGAAAAAAAAAAAAACAAATACAAGAGTTTGAGTTAGCACAAAGAGTCCTCAATCCGTATGAGTATCCAAACGAATTTTTCACCGTCCATCAAAATTTCAGAATCATTATCTAGCGTCCATTCATTCCTGGTTCTGTACGAGTATCCAAACCAATTTTTCACCGTCCATCAAAATTTTCAAAATTTCAGAATCATTATGAAGCATCCATTCATTCCTGATTTCGTATGAGTATCCAACCAATTTTGTACCGTCGAAATTGTGACCTACCTTAATACCTTTTATCTTGCCCCTTTCTACATGTATACTTTGTTCATTTCATATGTCTTGCAGTCATAAACTGTTACACGAACAATTCAAATTCCAGAACGTCTAATATGAGACCCCGGTTGAATACTCATTGCATGCACCCCTATTAAAAACTGACACATAACCTAAAAAACTTCATTTAGATAGATACATGTACTTGTGTATAAGCAATTAGCCAATAACATTTATATACATTCAATTAGTAAAAAATTTTATTTTTTAGTATACCTCCATATGGAGTATTGATTAATAAACTCTATATATTAGCAATTTTGTATATTCCCAAGACTATTAATATATGGAGCTTTTACTGTATATACTGTACAAACAATTAGCATATCATGAACGAAGGTATCATGAAATCATACATGCATATCAAGTTCCATCAAATAAAAAAACAATTACTAAAAAAAAATTAACTATCAAAAAAAAAAAACTATTACTACTAAAATTTTAGCAGATCAGATAAACACAACTCAGTAAGGAGTAAAAGCTTAGGAAATACTTATTAGATTTGATTAGGTTACCTTATTAAACAAAAATGGAAATTCAAGCTTGAATTTTGGTTATAACAAAAGTTGACATGTGTCGCAACCCTATTGGGTTGGCACATTCGGCACACATAATTTGTGGCACAGACGATACGCACTGTGTGTAAATTAGAGATGTAGGGAAGTATATATTGATATTTTGGGAACAAATCACCAAATTTAAGGGAGATAACCACCCAATATTCTCTCTAATTATTTATTGGCTGGAAATCCAAAAATATGTATTTTTCTTAAAATTTAAAGATCAAAACCCCTAAAATTTCAACCAAAAACTTGTTTTGGCGGGATGAAAATCAAACGAAATTTCTCAGAGCGGTATAATTCCCGCCGCCTGATGTTTTGGCTCCATTTTGAAGTTAAGTTTTACTTTCTCCCCCATTCGATATTTAAAACTAGATTTATATTTTTCCTAAACCACACTACTAACTCATCTTCTTCACAGGGATTTACCTATTTTCTCCGGCTGGTTCTTAGACTGGTATTATTTCCTTAACCCATTCTCATGTTTTAAATCATGTTGTTTTTTTTTTTTTGACATGTAACTGATAATCAATGGTTTACTTCTTGACTATACCTACCGATAATATTCTAGATATTCACCTACGCCAGCATTTTAATTCATTGCAGAAAAAAAATTGAAATATTAAATAGCTTAAACTATTTCAAGTAGTTTAACACATGTATTGTATCGTGAACACTCCGTTAGAAGTTAATCAATTCCTTTGGTGAAAGATAAATAGCTCATATTCATTCCTTTGTTGCACCTACACAGCTTAGGTTATGGCAGAACATGAGGTTTTTCCTAATGGAGAGGATGGATATGGAGACAAATCCGGAGAAGAATTCGAAACTTTTGAATTTGTAGAACAAACTGGTAGTGTTAAAAAATCTTGTACTCTTTCATCTTCCTTCACTATTTATTCTAATATTTATGAGATTCCCACGGAAAACACAACAACACAAGTTTCATAAGCTGTACTTATATTTCAGAAACAAATGACGGCATAGAACAAGGAGAGCATATTCAAGAAGGAAGCCCTAAAAAAAAGAATCCGAGGGGAATAACCAAATTGATAAAGCTGCATAAGGATTTCGATCGACATAGTGACGGGGAGAAACATCAATTAAGCTTTGACGAGTATCAAAGGACCATAGGTGGTTTTAAACCAGAATTCAGCAGTTTCTTAGGCGACCTTGTCAGGAGAGAAGTTGGACTTCGAGTGTTAAAATGGAAGAATGTGAAACAGGAAACAAGGGATACAATGTGGGAAATGATACAGGCAAGCTTCTACTGATTTCTACAAGCAATGTTCTTTCCATCTTTATTCATCATTTCTGTTGTCTAAATGTTACTAACAAGCTATTAAATTTTACCTTAGAAATATTATGACATTGACGACTCTAGAAGGAAACAAACGATGACTCATCTCGGTGAGAGACTGTGAGAGTTCAGATGGCATCTGTACACAAATTACATAGCTCCCAATCCTCATAAGAAAGACCTGGCGAAAAAAGTTCCACCAAAATACCAATCATTAGTGGACAAAGAATCATGGGCCAATTTCGTGGAATATAGACTGTCAGAGGAATTCAAGGTTAGATAATACACATTGCTGTATTTTATCGTCGTTTTATTTTCTTTTATTTCCCTAGTCTAATATAGTTATGAAATTCTTTATATCTGCACTGCAAGCCTATATCTGCAAAGGCAAAAGAGTCAAAGGCGCAACTCAAGTTTCCACACCGGTTAGGACGAGGAGGATACACTAACTTGAGAGAAAAATTAGTAAGTCCACTGTCTAGTTATATACCGCGCTGTAAATCTGTCCATGTCAGACATGGTCAATTGAATTTCGGTTTCATTTTCCATGCTAGTTGTACCTGCGTATAACCTGCCTCTTTCATATCATAATACTCATATTATACACTGTATTCTAATGTTGCCATAAATAAGAAGCTTTGGAAAATAATGTATGTTTTACTTTCGGTATCATTATCCGTGTATTCGGTACACCCTTACGTTTGTTTCAAGTACTAGATCAAAGACAAAGTGATTTCCAACAATGTACTTCCCGATCGCCATATTATGTGGACAAAGGCGCGCGAGGTAGGTGGAAAAATCCCTGAAAAGGAGAAAGAGCTGAAGGAGGTAGCGGATAGAATTGTAAGTAAAACGAAACTTCCAACTGCTCATGTTTTTCACTAAAGTAAACACGCGATATTTAAGTCAGAGTATAACACACATTTTGACTCAATATTGTGCACAGGCCGAGGTGCATAAGAATATTCGAGAGGGAGTTGCAAAGGTTGGTCCGAGAGAGGATCCCCTGACAATTGTTTTGGGCAATGAACATGGTGGGCGTGTCAGAGGGCTCGGCTCCGGAGTCACTCAAGGAAATTACTGGAGGGACTCCAAGCGACCAATGAAATCCTTGAAAGATAGCACCAATAAACTGAAGCTGCAGCTGCAGCTGAAATCGAAGGATCAAGAAGTGGGGCAAATGAAAACAGTGATGCAGGAAGCAGCAGCAGCACTTCTTGCTCAAGGAATAGAACTACCCGAGGCTTTGGCTAATATACTGGAAAATTCTGTAACAAAGGTAAGAGTATCTTCACTGACTAGACAGTGTTTAAGAGACTGGATTTACTTTTTTATTAGATTTGTGCACAGTATCTAATGTTTGGCAACAATGTTCAACTTCAACACTTCGGGATAATACTGAAAGTCTCCCGTCCTCTTCACAAGAAAATCAACGACTGAGCAATGTTTCTGATCAATCTAATACCGGGGAGCATTCAAATCCATATGCTGAGAAGACAGTAGCAGACGGGAAGCCTTCCAAAAAGACTGGGAAACATATACAAAAAATGAAAACACGAAGAAGCCGTGAATCTGCTGGACCAGACCAGAGCCGTGAATCACTAGAAAGAGTTAATATATGTCCTCTTTTGCAGTCTTTTTAATGTAATGTATATTGTTTTGTAGTTCTCTTCTGATTTTCATGTGCCATGTATCTATGCAGGGTAGAAGTTGCGACCTTTTGTCTTATGAAAATGAAATTGTTGCTAGAGGTATGGCCTTCGTCTCACAAGTTCACGAGCATATTGTACGTTGTGGTCACCGCGTGAGGAAAATAAGTTGCTACAAAGTACGGGTTAAGGAAGTACTACAGAGAGATTGCAAATTACCCATACCCGATGATGAGGTCAAGATATTAGTTAGTGGCTGTTTCATTTTATGGCCCAAATTTCTAATCACTTTCAATTCAGAGGTTGGTTGCCTGGCTTGTTCTCTTTATTAACTGAAAAAAAAGATACATGGTTAAATAATACGTATTACTCTATTGCTGCAGGTACCTCGGCCAACTTCTGGGAAAAAACAAAAGAAACCAAAAGCACAGGATCCATCCTTCGAAAAGGGATCTCAGAGAAAGGAGTCTCGATCTGGGAAACACGAGATAGTGAAGGTACAAGAACAACAGTACCAAGAAACGGATCGTATGCGTGTTTTTTTTTTTAAGTCAACCAAATATATATTATTTAAGAGGTTTCTCTTTATGCGATTGTCGTGTGCCATCTATTTCTGTAGGGTGTAAAATGCAACTTATGGGCAGAATCTAGGGCAAAAGTCCTGGCTAGGGGAACAGCTTTCCCGTTTAAGACAATGCAGACCTTATATGGATCAGGTCAAAAGGTTATCTGCCGCCAAGTTCTGATTGAAGAAGTATTATTTCCAAACTACTGTTTACCCATACGAACTGGAGGTCGTGAAAGATTAGAGCAGGCTCATGGAAGAATGATTGCTTGGCCAGCAGATGAGATTTATTATTTGGTGAGTATGTTTTTACATAATTTACTGTTTTTGTATTTGTAAAGAGGATATTTAGAAACAATATGCTATCAACAGTATGAGTCATGTATGATAGTGAAGATCACGGATTGTCAGTTTGGTTATGAGTTAATTCTGCAGTGTGCATTATCTTATTTACTTGTTACATTGTTGGATAAATGAGTTGATCACTGTCTTATCATGTCCAATGAATTCACAGGATGTGGAGGAAACAGAAGTCTATGACAACAGTCACGCAAAACAAATTACTGAGAAGCAAACAAAAGATGCTACTCTTGAAGGGAAGATAGTACCAGAGGAACTACAGAATGTGAAAGTTATCAATAGCGGGCGCAGGGTATACGCAACTCCATATGGGATACCGAAGAATACAAGGAACTTTGCTAAGATGCTATCACCAAATGATCAGCCAGATTTGGAGAATGCACGGAAAAAGCTAAAAAAATAATGTTTTAGACAATTTTTTTCTTTCTGGTAGCATGTGTTTTAGACGATATAGTTTATTTGTACTGCTTTTGGAAACTACGGTATCCAGTATGGCTCAAAGTTCAGTATTCAGAAATGCTTTTTCACCCTTATTCAGATTAATCCAAAAATAGCGACCTACCTTTTTATCTTGCTCCTAGCTACAAACAATAAATTCAAAATTCCAATGGATCCTCCTAATTACTTGCCAATATCCGGTGAAAATATCCGGTGAAAATTGTTGAATATAGGGAATTATATATCGATATTTTGGGAAAATAATTCCCCAAATTTAATGGAGATAACCACCCAATAATCTCTCTGATTTATTATTGGCTGTAAATCTAAAAACCAGGGAAACTAACCATGTTGGTTACACGAAATCTAGAAACTTTCTCGTTACAATTCTTAAGATAAAAAAGGCAACCCCACATAATTTCAGCCAAATTTTTGGCGGTATGAAAATCAAACGAAAATTCTCAGAGCGGGATGATTCCCGCCTGGTGTTTTGGCTCCATTTTAAAGTTATGTTTTACTTTAAAACCCGATTTATCTTTTCGGAAACAACAAATCTGCTCTCAACTCATCTTCACAGGGATTCATCACTTTTCTCTGGCCGGATCTTACACTGGTATTATTATCTCTTTAACCCTTTCTCGATTCAGTACAAGTCATGTTTTATAGTATCATGTTGCAGTATATATACATGTTGGTTTTAATATTAGTTTGAAGGAAAAAATCAGTTTGTTTTTTCTTTTTCTTGACAAGTAACTGATAATCATATGCTGTTTTTCAATCCGGGTTGTTGTGTCAAAATGCTGCTCTAGGGTTAAGTTGTATGAATCATGGTCTTTTACATATGTTCTGATGAAGTACTGAGTATCTAGAAAGGCAGGACCAATGCTAATTAGCTAGGGCGCGTATGGTATTAGTTCTTCTACACGTTCCCGAATGAATACAAGTGATGCTAGTATATACTATATAGGTTTCAGACATGCTATTCATATTTCATTTTCATATAAACCTGTTACATCCAAAATTTGTTTTTTAATTGTTGCAAGAATTTCAGCAAATATATTGTTTTGCTGTGATTGCTCGGTTAAAACTTAATCAAACATAAGCTCATATTTTAACCCTTTGTTGTACGTGCACAGTTTAGGTTATGGCAGAAGAGGACTTTTCCGACGCTGTGCTTGTCGAGGAACAAGAACACTCGGAGGACTTTTTCGACTATATGCTTGTTGAGCACGAAGAACACTCGGATGACAATGAGAAACATGTACTAAGCTGCTATGAGATTAAAAGAACCTCAAGTGGTTGTAGACCAGAATTCAATAGGTTCCTGGGCAACCTGGTCAGGAGAGAAGTTGGAGTTCGAGTACAATACTGGAAGCATGTTCCCCAGGAGGCAAAGGATAGCATGTGGGACAAGATACAGGCAAGCAACTACTGATTCATACAACCAAATTTATCTTTCTTGCCATCTTTATTCATCATGTATGTTTTGTACTTATATCTCACATGCCATTTTTAATATTACCGTAGAAGTGTTATGACATCGATGAGTCCAGAAGGGAAGATACGATGAAGCATCTCGCCGGAAAGCTGCGAGATTTCAGAAGGGAATTAGCCGACAAGTATATAGTTCCCAATCTGCATAAGAAGAACCTGACACGAACAGTTCCCAAAAAATACAAAACCATAGTGGACAGAGAATCATGGGCCAAGTTTGTGGAATATCGACTGTCAGATGAATTCAAGGTTAGATAACTACATTGCTGTGTTTTCATCCTTGCGTGTGTTTTTCATCCTTAAATCGAACTCAAGGAAGTAGTGGAAGCGAAACTTCTCACTGCTCATGTTTTTGGTTTAAAATAAATGCGTGATATTAAAATCGGAATATAACACATGTTTTACCTTGAAATTGTGCATAGGGTGAGACGCGTCGCGTGCGACCTAGGAGGGAGTTGAAAAGGTTGGTCCCAGACAAGACCTTTGTGTCAGGCAAAGAAAAAGATTGCCGTGTCAGAGGGATCGACTCCGGAGTCACTCAAGGCATTTACTCATATATGGAGACACTATGCAAAGAGCTAAAGAAATTGTCTTTTAGATGATTTTTTTTCCGGTAGTACATGTTTTAGACAATATATGGTCTGTATTACTTTCTTTTGCAAACTCTTAGACCCGAGTTAAGCCAATGGAATCCAATGTGGCTTAATACCGACTAATAAGTATCAATAGTTAATACTTGCTTTATCACCAAAATGCATTCATTATGGCACAGTTCTAATCTTAACATTCTGACCCGGAAAATAGTTAGAATGTCTCTCTATTTGTGGAAGAATAAGTTGCTGACCAGTAGAGGGGTTTATGATATAAATTGGATCTCGTACTTGGTCGTGCAAAACATATAGACACACCAATCCGTTGCAAGACCCGACCATTTGGAAAGTATGTTTATGGACTTCACTGTTTGGGTCAATCTCTGGGGCAGTGATTATGCTGAACTCATTCTCCGAAAAATGTTCGGTAGAACATTTGCGTAATATCCCTGTTCTCAAATGTAACATTTTGGCCTCCGTTTGGCACCGCACTGAACAGGAGACCAATCCTTTTTTTTTAGCAATTCGTTCCATTTTGTGCATACCAGTTTGCTCTTTAAAATACTCTGTGTAGTTGGAAGGCAAGCGAATATCTCGGTAACCAATTGTGTGGGCAAATAATCCATTTTTTGGCGTTGCTGGTGAATGGTGATAGGTTTTTTTCTTCTAATTGATAGGAGTAAAAGACTGGTGAAACGTAGAACCCAATGCTGGTGATGGTGGAAGTCCTATATAGATTTGGCAAACATGTGAGGCTGCCGGTTGGGAATACGCGTTTGCCATTTAATTAAGGATCATTGGAACGTCACAACAGTTGAGAAGAAATGGACCGAAACGTGTGTTAGACTTCAAATCCCTTGCTATTCCAAAGCTTGGTACGCATATGACGCCGCCGGTTGGGAATATAACCGTTGTTAGTTAAGGATCATTGGCAACTACTTGGGCTTGTATGTTTTCTGATTTTCGGCCCAGCATGTATGTCACATTGGCATTCGCCTTCATGACTATTGGGCCTTGACGATGTGTCCATTTCACATGTCTTGCAGTTACGAACCAAAAATTCAAAATTCCTATGATCCTCCTTAGTCCTTACTCCTAATTTCTTGCTAAAAATATATTTCCGTATTTCGGAAACTAATTTCCGAGATTTAATGAAGATACCAACCAATATGCTTCCAGAGAGTCTAAAATTTTCTGGAAACTTACCATGTTAGTTACACGAAATCTAGAATTTTTCTCTTAACAATTTTGAAGATCAAACCCCCCAAAATTTCCACCAAAAACTTTTTTGGCGGGATGAAAATCAGACGAAAATTCTCAGAGCGGGATTATTCCCTCCTGTTATTTTGGCTCCAATTTGAAGTTAAATTTTATTTTCTCCTCCATTCGGTTATTAGAACTACATTTATCTTTTTATTTTTTCTGGAGGGGCAGATTTATTGTTTCCTTAAAACCATAAGTCTACTACTAACTCATCTTCTTCACTGCGATTCATCTCTTTCTCCGGCTGGTTCTTACACTGGTATTATCTCTTTAAACCATTCTCGATTCAATTCAAGTCATGTTTCATATCATGTTGATTTTAATATTTTTTGAAGATGAATCTGTTTTATTTTTCTTTCTTTTTTGTTTTGACAAGTAACTGATAATCATAGGCTGTCTTCAATCCGTGTTGTTCTTGGGTTAACATATATGCATCAATGATTCAATGGGTTTTATATATGTTTTGATGAAGTACTGAGTATCTTTGTTTTATGGATACCGTAGAAATTAGAACAGATGTTAGTTTTCAAGGGTTGTTTTACTAGTTTAATCATGGGTTGTTTTCAACCTGGGTTTACTTTGTTATATTTTTTTTTTCTTAATGCCATTTAGGTGTGTTCGTTTTAGCCTTGAGGTACATGCATCGTGAACAGTTTGTTTTTGTGTTCTTTTAGTGTGTTTCTTAGAATGGAAAATAGGAACATGTTGCTTTTGCTGTTAGGTTTAGCTAATGTTTTTCCAATATAAGCCTACCTGTGTTGTACATGTGGTGCTTTCGCTGTTAGGTTTAGTTACTATTTGGTTGAATTATCCATTTCGTTGTTACCATGGCTTACTTCTCGACATACCTACCAATACTATTCTAGATATTCACCTAAGCCAGCATTTTAATTCATTGCACAAAAGAAATTGAAAGATAAATAGCATATACTATTTGAAGTAGTTCAACACATGTATTGTTTTGTGAACTCTCTGTTAGAAGTTAATGAATATAAGCTCGTATTCATTCCTTCGTTGTACGTACACAGTTTAGGTTATGGCAGAATACGAGAGTGATGCGTCAAAGTCGCATGGTCACGAAGGGGATGCTGAAAGTGAGTCTGAGTCACCTAGTGAAGCAAAACAAAGAAATGATAGTGATGAAACCACAGAATCTGAAGGAGAGGATACGCCTACTGAAGAGGAACTCGTGATAGAAGAATTCGAAACTTTTGAAACTCTAGAGGATCTTGAAGAAGTAAAGCCTGCAAAAAAGAGATCTAGGGGAATGACCAGATTGTTTAAGCTGCATCAAAGTTTTGATCTATATAGTGATGAGGAGCCACATCAGTTAAGCTTTGATGAGCATCAAAGAACCATAGGTGGTTATAGACCAGAATACAGCAGTTTCCTAGGCGACGTAGTCAGGAGACATGTTGGACTTCGTGAGTTAGAGTGGAAGAAAGTGAAAAAGGAGACAAAAGATGAAATGTGGGATAAAATAAAGGCAAGCATCTACTCCTTTCTACCACAAATGTTTGACATCTTTATTCATCATTTCTGTTGTCTAAATGTTACTAACATGTCATTAAATGAAACCTTAGAAATACTATGACGTCGACGACTCCAGAAAGGGAAGAACGATGACTCATCTCGGTGAGCGACTCCGGGATTTCAGAAGGAAGTTGGCTGATAAATATATAGTTCCCTTTATGGATACGGAGCCGTTGGAGAACCTGGCGAAAAGAGTTCCCAAAAAATACAAAGAAATAGTGGACAAAGAATCATGGGCCAAGTTCGTGGAATATCGACTGTCCGAGGAATTCAAGGTTAGATAACTACACATTGCTGTATTTTTATCGTCGTTTTATATTGTGTTATTTTTCTAGTCTAATATACTGATGAGGTCTTTTATCTGCACTGCAAGCCTAAATCTGAGAAGGCAAAAAAGTCCAAGTCGCACTCCAAGTTTCCACACCGGTTAGGACGAGGAGGATACATTTACCTGAGAGAAAAATTGGTAAGTCCACTGTCTAGATTTACACCACAAAACCGGGCATGTCAGACACTGGTCAATTTATTTTCGGTTTCATTTTCCATGCTAGTTGTGTCTCATATATGCATGCAACCTGCCTCTTTCATATCATAATACTCATACTATACACTGTATTCTACTGTTGACACAAAAAAAAGAAGCTTTGGAAAATAATGTATGTTTTACTGTCGGTATCATTATCCGTGTTTTCGGGTACACCCTTACGTTTCTTTCAAGTACTAGATCAAAGACGAAGTTATTACCAGCGATACACATCCCGATCGCCATTATATGTGGATAAAGGCGCGCGAGGTAGGTGGAAAAATCCCAAAAGATGACTTTGAACTCGAGGAGGTAGCGGCCAAAATTGTAAGTAAAACAAAACTTCCAACTGCTCGTGTTTTTCACTAAAGTATACGCGCGATGTTTACACTTTTTTTTAACACTCGGCACTGTGCATAGTCTGCGGCGCAAAAGAATGTCGAAGAGGGAGTTGAAAAGGTTGGTCCGAGAAAGGATATCCTGACAATTGCTTTGGGCGAAGAAAAAGGCACGCGTGTCAGAGGGATTGGCTCCGGAGTCACTAAAGGGAGATACTGGGGGGATTCCAAGCGACCAAGGAAATCCTCGAAAGAGAAGGATCAACTGAAGCTGCAGCTGAAAGAGAAGGATCAAGAAGTAGTGGTGATGAAAACAGTGATGCAGGAGGCAGCAGAAGCGTTTCTTTCCCAAGGAATTGCCTTACCCGAGTCTTTGTCTAATTTACTGAAAGATTCTAGAACAAAGGTAAGAGTATCTTCATTGACTAGACAGTGTTTTTATGAGACTGGATTTACTTTTTTATTAGATTGGCGCACAGTATCTAATGTTCGTCATCAATGTTCAACTTCGACACTTCAGGATACGACTCTATGTGTCCTGAACTCTTCCGAAGGAATTTCTGTAGAGAGCAATCCTCCCGGAGGATCTAATACTGGGGAGGTTTCAAATCCACTTCCTGACAAGACAGTGGCAGCTGGGAAATCTTTCAACGAGAGTTTGAAACGTACACACGAAAAGAAAAAAGGAGGAAGCTCAGAATCTGCTGGACCAAAGCAGGGAAATTTCGCTAAGTCCTCAGCGTCTCAATTGCCTACTCCATATACGGCGGAACCTAGAAACAAGCTAATAGGAGCAGTTAATACATGTTTCTTTTCCAATCCTTTAAAATCTATATTGTTTTGGTATTTTCTATTATGTTGTTCATATGCCATGCATACCTGCAGGGTACGCCGTGCAACCTATATTCTGAAGGAAATACAAGAATTGTTGCTAGAGGTGAGGCTTTCCTCACACAGGAAACTGAGCAAACTGTTCAGGATGGTGGGGGAATGGCGCAGAAGATTAATTGCTATTTAGTGCAGGTTAATGAAGTGTTAGATGATGAACTCAGTTTACCCATACCCGATAACGGTTGTGATAATCTGGGAGAAGCGAAGGGCGCTTTCATCGACTGGCCAAAAGCTCAAATAATCATCAGAACTAATGTTAGTTGCTTGCCTTGTTTGTCGTGGATTTCTATTTTTTATCTGTCTTCACATGACCAATGGATTCCAGTTAGGTTCGGGAATATATCTTGCAAGAATATTACATACTATGTATTACTGTATGGCTTGTTTGTCGTGGATTTCTTTTGTTATCTGTCTTCACATGACCAATGGATTCCAGTTAGGTTCGGGAGTATATCTTGCAAGAATATTACATACTATGTATTACTGTATTGATGCAGACAACTAAATCAAGATCTGAGAAGAAGAGAAAGAAATCTCAACCTGAGCAAAACATGAAGAGAAAGGAGTCTCAATATGGGCAGCACTGGGAGATGGTGAAGGCACATGAACAACGGCCGGGTTCTCAGATAACGGAGTCTCAACCAAGGAAAAACAAGGACAAACCAGAGGCACAGGATCAACAGTTGGGTTCTGGGAGAAAGGAGTCTCAATCTGGGAAGCACAATGAGTTAGTGAAGGCACATGAACAACGACCGGGTTCTCAGACAACGGAGTCTCAATCAATGAAACACAAGGACAAACCAGAGCCACGGGATCAACAGTTGGGTTCTGGGAGAAAGGAGTCTCAGTCTGGGCAGCACAAAGAGACAACAAAGGCACAGGATCAACTGTTGGTTTCTCAGGGAATGGAGTTAAAGAAAAACAAGGAGAAAGCAATGGTACAATATCAAAAATCGGGTTCTCAGACTAGTGAATCTCAATCCGCGAAACATATAGGGGTAAGTTTTTTTTTCTATATATACAGTCACTTGAGTATATTACTGTTGATGTTCATATGGCGTACATTTCTGCAGGGTATAAAATGCAATGTCCATTCAGGAGAGTCGGGTACTGGGGCAATCCTCGTTGCTAGAGGTAGAGCATTTAGAACAATGGGAAAAACTACATTACGTGCCAACGGTGACGAAGTTCCTTGCCACAATGTCGTCATTGAAGAAATTTTAATGCCTACTTACGTTTTACCGGTGCGAAATGGAAGTATTGAAAATTTAGAGGATGCTCTTGGAAAAACCATTGCTTGTCCAGTGAGGCATGTCTCTATGGATGTAAGTTGCTATGGAACATGATTTTTACGTAAATTAGTTTTTGTTATTTTAGAATCCTGAATGTTACGCTGCATATGCTGGTACAGATCAGCAGGAATGAGAAGCAATCATCCCATGTTAAAACGCCTGAAGAGTCGTCAGCCAAAGTTGTAACGGCAGTGAACGGTGGAGTTTCTGGGACGCAACTCATGTCTTCGACGGAGATAATACTGGAAGACTCGCAAGTAGTGGAGGAACCAAAAGCTAATCAACATGAAGTCAGTCAAACAGCAGGTAATAAACCGTCAAGGGAGAGAACACAACATAACACTATACCGAATTTGAAAGCGATTTCTAAGCCTAGGGCTCGCAGGGCATATCCAACTCCAGACGGCAAACCAAAGAATACGAGGAACGTCGCTAGGGCGCTATCACAAGCAACTGCTGAACAACATTTGGAGTCTCCATCCAAAAAACTAAAGAAATAATGTTTTTAGATGACAAATGCATGGTCTGTAATATTTTCTTTTGCAAACTCCTAGAGCCGAGTTAAACAAACAATAATTATTAATAAGATGAATTTCCAGATTATGAATATTCCCCTGGATGACCCGTCCGGGTCGGCTGGTGTCGGTAAATAACCATTCTTATCACCCGACCCGGGAGCTGGCAAAAAACCGTTTACCCAGCCACGTGGATGGTTACAGAGGTATCACATATATAAATAGCATTCTCTAGTTCTTTGCATCGGTTGGCATGTCAGTATCCTTGTAGTCTGGTGTGCGGGAGTTGGAGGTAGCTCCATAGGCGCTCCGAAGTATCTAATGTGTTTAGAGAAACACACTTCAGTGGTGGATTTGTGGAGTTGAAAGTGAAAACCAACTTCTAGCGATGCTTGGAGTTGCTTGAAATCTTCCAATGCTTGTCTGAAGAACCTTGATCAAATTATAACTTCTGTACTGAGTGAGACGACCTTCTGCATTAACACACTACGATGGACACGGATCAAGTGATTCAGGATAACACGACCAAGTTGAACTGTCAAACTCCGATGGACCGTTTGACAGCTCTTTCCCCCTAAAACTCTCGCATTTCACAAACCTCTATGATGGCTCCCTTTTGCGACTTTCAGCAACTACTTGGGCTTGCATGATTCTGGCCCAAAATGTTTGACATGTTCGCCTTCATGAGTATTGGGCCCTGTCTGTGTGTCTCTGCATTTCATATATCTTGCAGTTTTTTTTTTTTTTTTTTGGTGTCTTGCGGTTACAAACCAAAAATTCAAAATTCCTATGGATCCTCCTAATTTGTTGCCAAAATTTAGTGAAAATTGTTAGAAATATTAGGGAAGTGTATATCAATATGCTGGGAAACAAATTCCCCAAATTTAATGGAGATAACCACCCAATATTCTCTCTAAATTATTTGCGGAAACTAACCATATTGGTTACACGAGATCTTGAAACTTTCTCGGAAGATCAAAATCACCCCAAATTTTAATCCAATTTTCTTTTTGGCGGTATGAAAATCAAACGAAAATTCTGAGAGCGGGATGATTCCCGCCCTGTTTTGGCTCCATTTTAAAGTTAAGTTTTACTTTATTCTCCATTCGGTTATTAAAACTGATATTAAAACTAGATTTATCTTTTTCTCAAACCATAAGTCTACTCCTAACTCGTTTTCTTCACAGGGATTCATCTCTTCTCTGGCTGGTTCTTATACTGGTATAATCTCTTTATCTCATTTTGTATTATGCATGCTGTTGCTTTTAATATCTTTTGAAGGAAAGAACCCGTTTATTTTTTTATTTTATTTTTTTTTTGCTTTGAAGAGATCTGATAATCATAGGCTGTTTTCAATAAGGGTTGGTGTATCAAAATGATGTTCTAGGGTTAAGTGTCTAGAAAGGCAGGACCGATGGGAATAGGGCATATGGTATTGTTTCTGCAACCTATTCACGATTGAATACAAACGATGTTACTATATCTTTGTGTGTGTGTGTGTGTAAGTGTGTGTGTTTTTTAGATTTCTTTTATGCAAATTTTTTTTGATAGATTAAACTGAAAAGGATATACTGTTCATCTCATTTGAAAGTTGTATTCTTCTTATTGTCTCAGTAACATTAGGCTTCATCTGACACATGTGCATCTCTGCTTCCAGATTTCCCATAATGCACTAAAAATCTTTAGACTCCATTCTTCAACATATATTGCCATAGAAGCTTTGTTTTTTTGATACCATATAATCAGATGTTAGTATTCAAGAGTTGTTTCACTTGTTTAGTCATGGATTGCTGTCAACCTGGGTTTACTTTTTATTCTTTTTTCTTGTTTCGCCGGTTAGTAAGTCCACTGTCTTATTATACACCGCTCTATATATCTGGCATCGTCAACCCTGGCTGGTCAATTGATCTTCGGGTTTATTTTCCATGCTAAGCCGTCTGCAAGTAATGGAGAGTTGTGTCTCATATATGCAGTCCCAATGGGTTTTGTACTCTTACCTAATAACTTGGGAACTTTAGTAGATTCGGGGGATAATTCTACGCAGATAAATTGCAAAATAACGATGGATAAATTTGTTGGTGTTTAACCTTAGTCTTAGTTTACTCGACATTTTCTCTTGTTACCGGGATGATCAAAGGGATGTAGGACCTTCATCCACATGGTCGCTCATACGTATCGTTATCTGTATTTCCGTACATCCTTACATGTTTTTCATAATTACTAGATCAAAGCGAAACCATTTCAGGATCAAGAAGTTGGGGAAATGGAAGTAGCAGTGCAGGCAGGATTAATGGCTGGTATACTGACTGAAGTAATTACTTGCCTGAGGGCTGTGGTTACTGTACTGCATAATACTGCAAGTCTCCCATCCTTCTCACAAGGATCTCCAGATCAGAGCAACAGTTCCGATCGATGCAATACTGGGGAGCGTTTAAATCCACATCTTGAGAGGACAATACCAGCAGGAAAATCATTCAAGAAAACTGGGGAACGTACACAAATAAAGAAAACAGGAAGATCTTTTGTACCAGATCAGGGATTTGAGAGTGGCATATTTGGAAGAGTTAATATATGTTCTCTTTTCCAGTCATTTTAATCTTTTTTTGTTTTGGTATTTTCTCTTATGTTATTCATATGCCATGTATATCTGCAGGGTATACCATGCAGCCTTTATTCTGAAGAAAAGGAAAAAATTGTTGCTAGAGGTGTGGCTTATATCGAAAGGGAAACTGTGCAAACTGTTCAGGACCAGGTTCGTGGGGGAAAAGAGCGGAAGATTGTTTGCAATTTAGTGCAGGTTGATGAAGTGTTAGAGGAGAAACTCAGTTTACCCATAGCCGATATGGGTTGTGATAATCTGGGAGAAGCGACTGGCGCTTTCGTCGACTGGCCAAAATCTCATATAATCTTCAGTACCAAGGTTAGTTGCTTGGCTCGTTTGTCGAGGGAAAATAATTTTATTTTTGTTTTCACTTGAGTCATGACTGATGGATTCCATTTTGGTTCCGGAATATATGTTGCATGAAAATTACTTACCGCGTACTACTATATTGATGCAAAGGTATCTC
>JAJJMA010021994.1:51289-66713 GCA_023529015.1 Papaver nudicaule | reverse complement strand
TAATCTTGGACCCCCAAGAGTTTGGCCAAGGTAATAAACGTGGGTATCCAAAGTTGAGGCGTGCTAAAGATAATGGATATCCAAAAACTAAGGCAGGGGAGAATCATGGGCCTCCAGGGATTAGGCAAGGGAAGATGCGTGGGCATCCAAAGATGAGGCGAGGCCAACGTCATGGGAACCCAAAGTTTAGGCGTGGCCAAACTTTAGGCTTGGCCAAAGTTTTGGCGGGGACAAAGTATAGGCGTGGCCAAGGATTTGGCGTGGCCAAGGATTTGGCGTGGCCAAGGATAGGACGTGGCCGAGTTTAGGTCTGGCCAAGTTATTTGGCGTGGTGGAGTTTGGGCGTGGCCAAGTCTTTGGCCAAGGCCAAGGCTAGGTGTAGCCAAGTTCTATGCGTGGCCAAGGTTTTGGCGTAGCTAGGGTTTTAAGCGTGGCCAAGTATTGGCGTGGCCAAGTATTGGCGTGATGGAATTTAGGCGTGGCCAAGGTATGTGGCCAACTGTGTACTCCTAGGGTTTTGGCTCGAGCATAAGCTAGGCTAATGCGCATGCATAGGTATTTTAATACGTAGGTCAGGGATATGGACCATGCTACTAGGCTAGGGTCGCGAGATATCAAAATATGGCTAATAGCAGCCAAATATCTTATCCCTACTGTAAAAATAAATTCATACCTTATCTCGCGCTATTCCAGGACGCCAGAGATTGATGCGAAATTACTCCTGTGACCTCGTCGCCAAAAACCACCATCAACAATAGGCCAAGAGCAAATTGTACTTGTCCGATAAAGACAACAATGGGACTTCCATGTCCACATATGTGTGCCGGGTATAAGGATAAAGTGATACCTTTGGATGTTATAGATCCTCATTGGAAGCAATTGAGTTTCCATCCTCGTCCTACCGATCGCGTAGCGGAAGGGTTTGGGGCCACACCATTTGGAAGAATTCTAATGGAGAAGTTTGATTACATGAATGGTATCGAAAAGCAAAGGATAATGGATGGTTTGAAGCCACTTTTGGAACAATATACCATTGCCGATGTTTTGGAACCGATTGAAGGAGACGAAAAGGGTAGGCAAAGTACCAAGGTTACGAAAAAGAAGCAAAGGAAGCTCAACTCCTTTATATTGTCAACGCGTAGAGATCTATCCGGAGTTGAACACGTCCAAGCAAAGTATGATGAGGAAATAAAAGCATTGGCGAAGGAGGGGATAAAGGTAAGTGATAGTAATCCAAGCAAGAGAAGTCGTTCAACTAGGGATGGAGCTTCATCGAGTGGTCCTTCAACACTTCCTCAACAACAAAGTACTTTAGCAAAGAAAGGGAAAGGCATTTTATCGAAGGCCGCGGGGATGAAGGTAAGTGGTAGTAAGAAAAGTAAGAAAAGTCGCTTAAGTGGCCCTTCAACACTTCCACAACAACAAAGTACTTTAGCTTTGAAAGGGAAAGGCATTTTGGCGAAGATAGACATCAAGGAAGACGAGTCTTTGCCGAAGTCTAAAATAGAAACATGGGGATGGAGTCCTTCTTGTTTTAAAAAGAAAAACAAGAAGGAAGACGACTATTTGGATTGGCTTCCACCTATCATCCACAACCATATTGAGAGCATAGAAGATGTTCCAAAAGATGGAAATTGTGGTTTTCACGTTGTGGCGAAGCAATTGGGACCTTTTGATTTGGAGGATAGGCACAAGGGGGACGTGTGCATGTATATTCGCGAGAAGATGTGCGAAACTTTGGAACGCAACCGTTCTTTTTACTACACAGTGTTGAGAGGTGGGGATAAAGGCGGCGAAGGAGTAAAGGAGGAGTATGAGAATATGATAAAGCGTCTACTAGGTAGTGATGTGCTTACAAGGGATTATTGGATGAAGTTTCCCATTTGTGGTTTCCTCATCGCGGAGACATTTTATTGCGTCGTCCACAATTTGTCCTTTGGGTTTAGTGAAACTTATGCACCTCCGAGAGTTCCTTTTGATGAAGATTTGAGGGGTAGAAGGCTTTTTATTGCCTTTGTTGAAAAGAATCATTTCATCGGTCTCAAGCTTAAGTGGGGTTGCCCAATACCTCCATTGTCGTATAGTGCATATTGGCCGGGCTACGACCCAACTACTCGGGTGATTGGTGTGAAGATTACTCCGTGGAAATGGCGATGTGGAAGGCGGCAACCATTAAAGTTGCACGTGAAGTCCGCATTAATTTGAGTGACTATGAAGATTTTGAGGATATGCAAGACATGCAAGAAGGCCTTCAAATAATGGATGACGAGGTTCAAATAATTGAAGAAGTGCCGGATTTGAACGTAGCAATTGAAGAAGACAAAGATTGGATCCCGGACTTGAACGTAGGACTTGAAGAAATGGATGTAGGCTCTCAATGGTGTTGTCGAGATGGACAGTGAGTATTTCGGCTCAGTAGGCTGTTATACTGTTTGAGCCGAAACTACATATTTCTGCCATGCAAACCATATTGTCGTTTTCGGCTCAGTAATATTTTTTGCGGGTGAGCCGAAACTGTTTCGGCAGATTTATTGTTTCGTCGTTTCAAGCCGAAATTTATTCTGTGTTTCGGCTTGCCATTGTTATATGTGTTGTACGACGAACTCTTTAATTTTAAATATTAAGTATTATGCCAGTTTCTAAAATACCAAATTCATCATTCATAAAATCAAAGCATTACATTAATGATAACCCCATATTACATAATCAAAGCATAATCATAGGACCGTTTCAATCCTCATATCTTGATACGAGAAAATCCTTGATGAGATGGTAGTGTTGTTCGTACTTGAAGTGTTTCCCTTTCCATTGGTGCCATTCCTTCAAAGTCCTAGCAACATTTTCTTCCTCGTTCTCATCTTGAATTTGAGCTCGGACTAGTCTCCCCAAGTGCATGAATTCTTGAACCTTTTTGTGCATTTTGCTCCATCGCGCCGACAACGCATTCACATCTCGCACCACTTTTCGTGGAGTTTTTTCGTTGAAGTCTCGTTTGGACATAAAACCACAAGCTTGACCAATTCACTCCATAACGAAGGAGTTTGATTTCATTCGGAGTTGGATATAACAACATAAGATATCTACAAAGACAATGATCTTCACCCCACGTAAATTTAGGACGGGGTTTTGGCGCATCGGGTAGTGAGTCTAGAGGATTGTTGTGTAGTTTTTGAATCTTAGATGAGGAAGAAGAAGAACCGGTAGAAGATTTGGATGCGGATGAAGTTTTGCATCGCTTGACAATTGGGTTTCCATAGTGTCTAGGAGGAGTAGGATACAATCTCTTAAATGGAGGAGGAGTGAATAGAGGAGGAGATGTAGATGAAGGTTTTTTGTAGTAGTAGTTATCAATTATCTCCTTTGTTATGTTCCTTTTTTTTTTAGGAGAAGAAGAGGATGAAGGAGGTTGAGACATTTTGTGGAGTAGAGATTTAGAATAGAAATTTGGTTGCAAGTGAGTTTGGGATGGGTTTGAATTATATAGACAACAAGCCCCAACGGCTATTTTTTCGAAAATACTACCGTTGGAACTTTACAGATCAAGTTTCGGCTTATAAAAAATTCAGTTTCACAAGCCGACAACATTTCGGCTCAGACGACTTGAAATAACGTAAGCCGAAACGGTATCGGCTCAGACGACATGAAATAACCTAAGCCGAAACAGTTTCGGCTGTGATGACATGAAATAACGTAAGCCGAAATAAAGTTTAAGCATCTAAACAGTACACATCCAAATGATAGTATTCAAGACGAAATAATGTTTAGTTAACAAAATAACAATTCAACAATACAATTGGCTCAGCATCATAGGATGTTTAGGTAACATAAAAGAAGAACAATACCAAAACACTTAATAAACTCAACCAGTGAAACCAGTTCCAAACCGTGTTCGGCTGCGGATTAGTTCCCAGCTCGGTCCGCCATTGGCCTCAACAAGTGGACGGAGACGTGCAACTTCAGCGCAAAGTGTACAACCACAAGGAAAAATTTCCACACCCTCACCAACCCTCTTTCTTTTAAGATTACGAGGTACATTTGCTTGCCATTCATCATGATCGACAAATCTTTCGACTTGGGGAGGAAGAAAATCACGATAATCCCTACGCAGGCCAGGAGCATATTCCCCACGCAAATGCTGTGGTCGTGGAAGAGGGGGATCAATGTGTTCATCCCTTTCACGTCGTGTTTCAATCACGCTTGGATCATCCTCACGAATTGGTGGTGGGGGAGGTTGATAAACAACAATTGCAAGGGATTGGTTGTTTCAAATATCAATATAAGTAAGACAGACATATTTTCGGCCTACAGTTATCAATACCTACATGAGCCGAAATTGAATCATACACGCGTTCAACTAAGTACAAATTTCGGCTCACACTTTCCTGGAATCTGTGGGCCGAAACTATTCCATAAAGTAATCAATAAAGTTTGTTAGTTTCGGCTGGGTGTTGTGATTAAATTTATGGGCCGAAAATTTTTCTGGGCACGTAAAGAGCGCATAAAAATCTTGTCTTTAAACTAGTATATCAATCAAACACAAAAATAAGTCGATGGGTATCTGTATAATACCTTCCTTGACGCATCCCGAGTTGTTCTTGCTCCGATTGATCTTCATTTGGGGGGATTGATTCTTCTTGTTGAGCTCCAAGGGTTTCAACTTCAAAATGGGGTTTGCTAATCACACTTTACATGCCTATGTTCTTATTTGGTGAGTGTTACTAGTCGTTATATATTGATTGAGGGTTTATGATTTTTTTCAGGGGGTTTTTGTTTCTTTAGGTTCTTCTTTAGTTGTAAGGGAGTAGTAGAATAGAAGATAAAGAGAGAGAGTGAAAAAATAAATCTGATTTCTAATATAATAAGGCTTGGATCCGTTTCGGCACATTCGACAATCCAACTATCATCTGCCGAAACAGTTTCGGCTTAGGGATGGAAACAGGTTCATGGGCCGAAACTCTTTCGGCCCAGGGTTTTAACATGCCTTCAGAGCCGAAACTATCTCTGTCATTGGCAAATGATGAACACGCAAGAGATGTTATATGCAAAACACACCATACAGAGACATATAATTAAAACACGCCATTGTACTTAACATAACTGATTCAAATGTACTTAAAGAGTGAAACCTAACCGATTCAAATGTACTTAAAAATAAAACCATAAGCCATAATTGTTTTGAAATACTAATTAACGACCTCTCTTGTTTTGTCCTCAACCACGACCATCTTGTCCATTGCCTCCACTCGTACCTTCGTCTTCTTGGCGACTCCTCTTGGTCTTCTTTGGGGCCTCCTCCACCCGAAGAGAAGCTTCACCCTTTTCAAAGATTTTGGTCAAATCCGCGACGCACTTTTCTTGCTCTTGCACCGATAGTCCTCCCTTTTTGCACCTGATTTTTTCACCCACTTTTTTCAAAAGAGCGGTTCCTTGCTTGACCTATAGCCATGCAAATAACAATATTAGTTAGATATTTCTTAACACTAAAAAAGAAAAAACACTTACAAAATCAATTGAAACACTTACCATGGTCATACACATCTTCTTCCATTCTCCCGCAGTCGAGGGAACCTTGATGTTACCTAGAGCAGCCTGCCTCTGAGCCTCCCTCTCAGCTTCTTCTGCAATCCTCTCAGCTTCTTCGGCATCCGCAATGTCTTGTTGAGCCCGGTTAATGACTAATGGATGAGATTGTTGGGCATACCAGTCTGCATATCCCGACGCTTGCTCCTCATCGTTGCCTGTAACTTTCAAGTAACTACCCTCATCGAAAAGAGCGGGGTCATACGCGTTAACCGTTGCAGGAAGAAGGTTGTCATAATGCTTTATAGTCCGGTGTCGGGTGATATCTGGGGACCCAGTTTCCGAAAGTGCTTTGTGTTACATTCGAACGACCTATTGGCGCCAACTTATACTTATTCTCGATATCTCTCGGAACATTTTGTATAATCCCATTTGTCGAAGAATCCGTCTTGGGTCGTATATAAGTTTCCCTCCTGGGTACCAAATTGGTCCGTAGTAGGTTGCGAGTGAGGTTGATGGCACTTCCTCCGTTCCTTCCTCTTGGAAAATATTGTACGGGTTGAATTCAACATGTTCAAAGTCGAAATTGTCCATCTTCTTCCTGACTTCTATCAATTTCTCAACCTTACCCTTTTCCCTTGGTTTCTTGAAAACCCACTTTCCTCCAGTAGGCATACCTTCCGCCCATTCAGGATCTATTGCCATCTTCGTAGGGTCATCCAACTTTGGAGCCAAGCTTTTAAAATGATCATAAGTAAAAGCCTAAACACAAAACACGATAAAATTAAACCTCAACATGTTAGGGTTTGAGCCAACATCCAACACGGTAGTAACAGAGTCAGTTTCGGCCCAGAAAGATTCCCAAATCTCACAGCCGAAATGTTTTCGGCCCAGACAAATATACAATACTCAGAGCCGAAACAGTGTCGGCCCTGATAGTTGCAAAATAGTTTAAGCCGAAACTATGTCGGCTCATACGTGTAAGGTGAATCCTAAGCCGAAAATGCCCCTGTGTATGCATGAAATCGAATTCAAGGGGTAATGTTTGTCGACGATTACCTGTAGCAAGCTGAAGTTCCCCCCTTAAATTAACCGGATTGCGCCTAGAGGCAACTGAGAGACCATCGAGTAGGTAAGCAAGTGTAGCCGTACCCCAAGCGTACTTCCTTGTATCCTCCAACGGACTCAACCATTGGAGAAAATGCGCGCTCACCTTGTTTCCCGTGTTGTCAGGAAATAAAACAGCTCCAAGAGTGTACAACAAATACGCACCTGCATAGTATTTATAGTGCTCAGGGTTCACCAGGGGCTCGGGATTCTCTACTCCTTTCCTTATGTCTTCTTCTCTTTTTAGTACTCTTGCCTTGGTTCCCCCGAACTCGGTCTTCAAATGAGCCAACTTGATCTTGGCGCACTTCTTAACTGTCATACGATCTTGATTCTTGGCCACGGACGCTTCGAACTCAAAAGTGGTCTTCGTTGATGACCAACCAAGAACCTCCTCGGCCAAATCATTAAGTTGTTCCCAACTCTTCGACGCATACTCGGCACACGGGTTCACCCCATCGACCGCAAGACCAAGCACCTTCTCCGGATCATCTAAAGTGAAACCCACCTCATATTTTGGAAACTGAAAGGTAAACACCTCTGGATGAAACCTTTCAACCATAGCGGAGAATGTCACCATGTCATACTCGCTCTGTCTATTGATGACCGCTGGGTATAGTCCCGATTGTTTAACCAAATCTTGGATGGGTTGTAATTCCTCATTGATATCCCAAACAGCCGCGCTTTGATTTCTCAACAGCCGAACCGCATCTTTGTGATCCTACAAAAATCATCGTTTTAAGTAATCCAAAACGACTTAATTATCGAGAAGAAGACAAAATAAAAACAACAACCAAGGTTTAGGAAAATACCTTCATGCGATAGATCACAGACGCCCACGAATGCTGGTAGCAAATGAGCACTTGTCCTCCATCTCGAGGAAGACCGATGTCGGGTTCGTCATCTTGAACAAGGAACTTATCGTCCGAAGGAACATGTGTGCCTCGCACTCTTTCTTTTTTGCCTTCACCATCACCTTCTCCTTCTTCTTCTACAGAAGTAGAAGCTTTTTTCTTTCTGTTTGCCTTTTGTTTTACGCGAACCGATTTCTTTCCTTTTCTCTTAGCGTTCGCATCTTCGTAAACGTTTTCATCTTCGCTTTCCTCCTCTCTATCAACTCTTCTTGGAATGTCTCCGGGTTCTTGGATGACAGGCCCCCCCCTGGGAAGAGGAAGAAATGCCCGCAACAACTCTTCGTCCCCAGCCGCTACCGGGGCTGTACTCTTATTTCTTGCCGAAGCCGTTATTCTTTTCTCGCCGACTCGGGGGTCTAGTTGTGGTGCATTTACAAGGGGAGTAACTTCCCCTCTCCTGCTTTGGTATCATAAAAACATTCATCATCGAAACATTCATCGATAAAACACAATGTAATTTGGATGAAAAACATCTAAACATGCTACACAGAAACATTTTCGGCCTACACGATAATATGTTTCTCTTGGCCGAAAATACTATTTGAAAATGGCAGATATGTTGCTTTTTTCGGCCTAGAGAGATATTCTATCGCCTGGGCCGAAAAACAAAGTGCCAGCTACCACCTAATCTGAAATTTCGGCCTAGAAAAATTTGAATTTCTCCAAGCCGAAACAATTTCGGCTTAAGATCTAAATTTTTTTCTAGGCCGAAATTGTCTATGGGTTCAAATTTAGGCCTAGAAAAATTTGAATTTCTCCAAGCCGAAATGATTTCGGCTTAAGATTTAAAATCTTCCTAGGCCGAAATTCTTTCTGGATTCGAAACTTCAACATAAAATTGAAGATAAATTCATCGATTCGATGTATGTTTATCAAGGAAACTCAAATAATTCAATAGGGGTTGCTGAAATCACCTTCTATAACGCATATCGGGTTGTATTGGGGGGGTTTCCTCTCCGGTAGCATTGATTTGGCCACTTCCTTCACCGGGTTCTTCTTGTTCTTCTTCGTTTCGATTCGATGGTGCATCCTTGGGTTTATTGGAGATTTTAAGGATTAATTTCTTCGGAGTTTTCGGCGGCATTTAATCGACGGAGAAATTTCGTTAATCGTCGATGAATTCGTCGATGATTTCGTCGTTTAAACGAAGGAAAAAAAAAAGGTTGAAGAAGACCACTGATTTTCGGCAGTGTGAGGAAGAGAAGAAGAAGTATAGAAACTGAAATAGATTAGGAGAATTTTTGGGTTGGGTTAAGATTAGGATTAGTGGAGGGTAATTTAGTAATCTCATGGTTTCAGAGGGTATTTTAGAGAATTCGCCCCTTTTTGTCACGTAGTGCAAGGCCCCCAAAGTTTTCTCAAGGCCGAAAATTGCGGTTCATTTTTTTCAAGAGTTCTAAAAAGTAAAAGAATGCCGACTTTATTGACGACCACTTTGACAAAAAAAAAAGTTGCAAAATGGAAAGGTAACTCAAGTCAAGATGGAAGGTGTGTCATTTTTTTTTTTCGAGATACGAAAACTAACTTTTATTAAGATGGAATGGCTGGAGGATAATCCTTCACCAGTAGTTTAGCCTGGCAAATTTGGGGGCGAGCCCAAATTTAATAGGGGCGAGCACTACTTCAAATATCATATCCCAGTTTATAAGGGGTGGCTAATTACAATTAATCTATTCTAATCAGTTACAAATTATAATTACCACTAATTATCTACTCACTAATTTTCCCTCTCAATTTTCAGTTAAAAAAAATTACTCCCACTCCCCCTACTCCTCCATTAACTTCCCACACCTTCTTCATAACTTCTCAAAAAAATAAAAAAAAAATTCAAAACCAAACCCGATTCTCTCAAAATCCTTCATTCTTTCGAATTCTTACTTACTACTCTCAAATTCTTTCGAATTAAATTCATGGCTATTGACGGAGAAGGAGATGATTCAACAATTACTTACAAGAGGAGGAAAGAAAAGAAAAAAATCAAATAACAACCGTGACGAAGAGGAAGAACAACTGGAGGAAGAATCTTTGGCGGAAATGCAGAGGTAAGTTACTCCAATCACCTTTGCAATTGTTTTGGATGTAGTTTGAATCGATTTGATAGGTTAGAAACCGTCAATTGAATTTACAGCATGAAAACTCGTCAAGCTATGGAAGAATAGCACGACGATTTTACAGTTTCAGCAAAAAAATCAAGAACAATCGTCTTGCTGTTGAACAAAAGCTTGACGATTTACACAGTTTCAGATATAGTTTCCTAGTTTTGCATGCACAGAATCGTCATACAATAATATATTTCCTTGACGAGTTGCCCTAAATCGTCTGAATATTGTCCCCAGAAAAAAAATTAAGAACAATCGTCGAGGTTTTCCATAACTCCTTGACGAGTTAGTCACTATCAGATTAAATTTTCTATTTTTGCATGCCTTGAATCGTCATGTAACTATACATTAACTTGACGAGTTTCTTGAAATCGTCTCAATAGTGTCCCAAAGCATGACGAGTTTGGACATAGAAAATTTTGGTTCTGTCCAGTTTTATGAGTAAATTGTAATGCTTTACCTTGACGATTTAGAATGGGGCTTAATGAACTCGTCGTGCATTTTAAAATTCCTTGACGATTTAGATTGTTCTGATGAGAATCGTCGTATATTGTTTTGTTTCCATGACGATTTACTGTGTCATTTTACTTGTTAATTGATTTGTTTTTTGTATGTATTAAGGTTGGAGAAGATCAAAAGGGAAAAAAGAAAAATGCCACCCGAGGGTCCCAAACCAAGTTTTTGTCCTATCAGACAGCAACCCGTGATAATCCGTGAGCCAAACCCTGATGCAGTTCCTACTCCTATGGAGTTCGATGGTGATGCTAATGTTCCGAGGGCTGAAGATGATATTCCTCACAACGTCCTCCAAATGCAATTTGATGAATACGATAATGGTAGGGTACAACCTAATGACGGACCCCAAGGTGATGAGGATGATGAGGATAGTCCTAATGATGATGAGGACATTCTTAATGATGATGATGAGGTCCAAGGTGAAGACCAACCCAAACGCAAAAAGAAAGTTAAAGCGAAGGAACTACACATTCCCGATGAGATTATGATGCTACCAAAAGAACACGGACCTTACAGGGTACCAGCGGATGGTGGAGAGGTTCTTTTCGGATACAAAACCTCTTGGGCTCAAACAGTCTACGCTACCATGGTAATATACCCGTCCCTTGCTTCTAATTTTAGATAGGTTTAGCTAATTTGATTGTTATTAATAAATTTTTATCTCGTAGGTTCATTCGAATGCCACTAGAATATTGAGGCACCAAACGGCGTACCGCAATATGGCCAACTGGCCGCTTGAAGGTGAATGTGAAAGGTTCATAGAGATTGTTGCAACTCCGGTCTGAGGCTAATCGTGGATAATCTGTTATCGCCTATGACAGCGAGACGGTATCAGCATTCTGTGAGAGGTATTATGCGGAGACAGACACCATGCACTTTGGGTTCGGGGAGATGGGGCTCACTCCTGAAGATGCTCATCATACTTTCCAGGTCAAAATTGATGGCAAGTCAACCAGTGAAGGCTATGTAAAGCAACTCACTTTTCAGAGACTTCGTGAATTGTGCGAAGAGTTGTTTGGGTGGGGTGAGGACGAAGCGAACTCATGGTTTATGCTTGACAAGTATGACAAACCGAAGAGGGAGTTCAATCTGGTAAGGTTGAGAGAGGAGTATTCTGGGACCAAGAAAAAATATGACGGTGCTACAATGGAAGATCGTGAAGTAAGGGCTGCTGCTGCGGCTTATCTCTTATATGTCCTCGCTATTTGTGTATTCCCTTCGTCTGCCGATAACAGGGTGAACGCCAACTACCTCCAGCTACTTCATCCCTTGGATGAGGTGAACCAGTACTCGTGGGGAACAACTGCATAGTATCACACGTGAACACGGCGCTAAGAAAGGTATCCCGGCATAAAACTGCTCAATTCAATTGCAACACGTCTCTGCTGCAGGTAATATATGGTTTTTTGGTGGTTTAAGTTAGTACATATTCCGTAATATATATGGACCGTTGTTTATGTGTAGTTCATGTTCTTCACAGGTGTGGATATATGAACACTTTCCGAAACTGATGGCAGCAAATGATAGGTGGATTGATCTGGCAAAGAAAGACCAATGGCAACCAGATCAACCAAGAGGCCGGAGGTACATGTTCACGGGGGATCAGCTGAAGGGAAAGAAGAATTGGTACCTTTTCGTTCGCCAAAGATTAGACAGCATGGAGGCAGATGAGGTAGTTTTTGACCCCTACATGGACCATAGGAAGGAGGGAAAAATGGCACCAAGAGAACCAATTTGTATGTACCATGGTCCTTTGTGGCACCCCCTTGGGCATACAATGTACGACCCGAGCCGAATAATGAGGCAAGTCGGGTATATTCAAGATCGTCCAGCTGAGCCAAAATTCAAAGTGGATCGTGATAAGTCAGGTGCTGACATTGGGCGTATCGTCGTAAAATACAAACCAGAGCCCTCTTACGAACATTGGAATGCACGAATGAATAATTTCATAGGCGGATATCTTCATTGGCAACCGATGGTGCTTTGACATGAGAGCACAAAACGCTACCTGAAATGGTACCTTGCATTCACGCATGCCAAAGTGATACGTGGGGAAGGGGAAGTCACTCTCCCTCGTGGCCGTGATGGACGTGGGCGTAATACCGTCCATGATGATTCTTCGTTGTACAAGTTATGCGTAAGTATATATTTTGCAATTGAGTTTTATAAGATTCACACTTAGATTACTCAAATATCTAACTCATGTTTTTTTTTAATGAAAATAGAAGGGGCGGTTGAATGCTGTCCTCAACTGGTTGTGTTTGAGATCGGATAAAGGAAAGGGGTTGACCGAAGCTGAACTGAACCAACATAATCAACACATTAGGCACATCAATATGCCTGAGGCGGAGCACATGTTCGAGGAATTATGACGCAACACGAGGAGTCGTCATATTGAAACCAGTGACACTCAAGAGACTCAAGAGACAGGAGAAACTTTTAGACGAGGTCGTGGTCGTGGGCGTGGGCGTGGCCGTGGCCGTGGCCGTGGGCGTGGTGAAGCTGAAGGTGAATGTGAAGGTGAAGCCGATGGGGGCAACAATGATATGGTTTAGTTTTTTCGTTTCGCACTTTGGTTTTAGTAGGTGAAAGAATATTATGTCGGTTTGGTGTGTTTGATACATTTTTCGTTTCCTAGGTTGACAATGGTTTTTTTTTTAACGGTTCATTGCTGACAATGGTAAATCGTACTAAGTTTGATTCATTTGTGTTAGTTTACATGTCTAAATTGTTTGGAAACTCAAAGAAAAAATCAGAAATTCGTCATGGTTTATGTTCAAACCACGACGATTCCGACAACCTGTTTCCAAACAGCTGTTAATACACCTAAACTCGTCATGGTCATGATGTAAACCACGACGATTTGAGCATAATAAAACTTAGTCGTCATGTAAGTTAAGTAAAAGCCATTACGATTTATCTTGTTTTTTCGGCAAAGGGGTGATTTTTCACAAAGCAAAGTCGTCAAGATTTTATAACATAGTATGACGAGTTAACTTGTTTTTCTGGAGAGGGGTGCTTTTTCTCAAAGCCAAATCGTCAAGATTTTATCACATAGTGTGACGAGTTAAATTGTTTTCTTGGCAGAGGGGTGATTATTCTCAAAGATAAATCGTCATGATTTTATTACATAATGTGACGATTTAGCAAGCAGTATTTTCGGGCATTTTGGATCCACTTTTTAAATCGTCATGCCACTGTAAAAACCTTGACGATTGTTCATCTCTACACGCAGTGTCGTCATAGACCATCTTATTATCTTGACGAGTTTTCTTGAATCGTCATAATTGTATGTCATTTTGTGACGATTCTGGGTACGAAGCAATTGGGTTGAGTTGATTTTTGACGAATTTAACATTGAAGTGAGTCTTCCCATAACTGTTTTGAGCTTTGAGGATCATGTTTGAACATTTTCGAAAACACATGCACAAATGGTGGCGGTGGTGGGGGGTGGAATTGGAGGCGCTGGTGGTGGTGGAAATGGAGACGGTGATGGTTATAATGGAGGTGGTGGTGGTGATAATGGCTAACTATCTAGTCTTAGGATGATTTTCTAATTAACAATCTAATATTTTTGATAATCAATAATTTATTTGCTAATCCCAATTAAAATCTCTAATCCTAATTATGGTGTATAAGGGGTTTTTGAGATTACTTCATTGTAACCCTATTTTGGATTAGCCTTCGCCCCTATTAAATTTGGGCTCGCCCCCAAATAAACCAGGTAGTTTAGTTACAAAACTTGGAAATAAACCTACAGAGTCAGTATTGAGTTTGCTCTTATTCAAAAAAAAAAAAAAAAAGTATTGAGTTTGCTCTGCTTAATAAATTTGGAAATGTAGTTTGCGACTTCATTATCGTCTCAACTAACATAACCAAAACTGCATAAATAAAAAGTACTAGCCAAATGCTTTATTTCCTTTATGATGTTTCTGTAATCTCAATGAGAGGTGTGTCATGGTAAAACATGTGCTTAAATACTCTCCTACCTATCATATGAATTCCGTTCTTTCTTGTGGTACTACTAATCAAATAGAAAATGTTCAAAGGGATTTTTGGTGGGGTAAAAAGGTCTTTACTTGAAGATTTTTGTCCCCAAGATAGAGGCTGACCTTTTGGTGGAGATCTTATTTTATAGACCCCATTTAAGCTCAATTGTTGAGTGTCTTTGATACCGTTAGTGCATATGAGTAAAAATTGCTCGGGGTAGTTGAGCCTAGTAAATTTCTAGCAGCTACAATCATTTAATTGTATTTGTTTGAACGGTAAAGAATTTAGCGGTAACAAATTCCGCATTCAGATCACTGATATCATGACTTTTAGCCCATTTTATGTTATGGTAGCGAAGTATTTTGATGGGAATACATATACGTGACGTTTTACCTATTCAAATCGAAAAATCTAATAGAGAATCTAATTCTTCTGAAATCTATTTGCATGAAGGGTGATCAAATAGATGAGACGTTGTCATTCAGATCACTGGTATCATGACTTTAAACCCATTTTATGTTATGGTAGCAAAGTATTTTGGTGGGAATACATATAAGTGACGTTTAACATATTCAAATCGAAAAATTTGATAGAGAGTTAATTCTTCTGAAATCTATCTGCAGGATAGGTGATCAAATAGATGAGACGTTGTTTGGAAGATGTGTGATTATGTAACTGACAAGCTTGTTAATTAGCTTGTTGTTTCTCATGAATTGAGATTTGTTGATGTTGTTTGATGAGCATGGATTTGATTCAGTTGATTAGGATTTAAGGCATTTTTTTTACAATGGATCAACTTGATTTTGGCTTAATTTGGATGTTTGAAGTAACCGGGTTTAGCTAGTTATGTTTTCAAATTAAACTATGTACTTATTTGATGTCATTCTTAATGAGTAAACTGTAATAATCATGGTACGCAATTGAAACCAAATGCTTCAATGTATTACACAATTTCAACACTTATCTTGACCCAGTAGCAGTTCCAAAAAAAAAAAAAAACATTGTCATAACAATATTTTATAAATCGAACAATTAAAGTTCAACTAATTACAATAATTCCCGTGATAGACCCAAAATATGTTCCCAAGAAGATTCAATCGAAGCAACATTATACAATATTACAACTTTTATTTTCTAAGCTAATGAAACTAAGGTCACACTCGCACATAAAGATTCATGTAATCTTAAGCATCTTTCACAATGACACTACCATTGAAATCAACCATTATCCGTAAAGTACCAAAAAATTATACAAGTGATCAATGAAAGGTTACCTCA
>JAJJMA010021994.1:0-44386 GCA_023529015.1 Papaver nudicaule | reverse complement strand
CTTATCCCTACTGCAAAAATAAATTCATACCTTATCTCGCGCTATTCTAGGACGCCAGAGATTGATGCGAAATTACTCCTGTGACCCCGTCGCCAAAAACCACCATCAACAGCTTGTTAATTAGCTTGTTGTTTTTCATGGATCGAGATTTGCTGGGACTTGTTAGATGGTTATGATTGGGAACAAAGACAGTGATCTTCCATTTGCCATTTAAGTCCAATAGTACAGATATTTTAGCCTTGCACGTACACTTTCCTATGGGATCGAGGTCTAGTGGAGTATTTGATTCAGTTACATACTTGTCTCAATATCCATATTCTTTCTTTGATGAGCGTATCTTACATGCAAATCCAGTTTTAATTGCATAACGCCTGTACAATTCATAAATGTCATCGACATTGTCGAATACCATTCCAACCTTTGGCACCAATATTTCACCATTATCAGCTAAATCACTACTTGTGTTTCCCTGTTTTACTATCTTTACCATGACTGCACAGAAAAAAACAATTTTAGATTTAGTGACTAAACTGACATATTTACAGTAATTTAGTAATATGATATAGTAATTGGTATCCCAAGCACGAAGTTGATAGTTTTTTCTTTCTTTGTATAGAAAATTCAAAATGGCATGATTTACTTCTACTTCATATATATGATTTCTAAATATTGGGATTACCAAACTGGAGTTAACTGAAAAAGCAGGGGTACCGAAATACTACCAACTTTTCGTTTGGGCTCGTGAGTCTTATGGTCAGATCTGGACGATCTCAAAAATCAATATCCAGATCTGTTTAACCTGAGTTTGGATCACAAGTGATCAGTCCGACGCAAGACAAAGTCTTGGTAAATCCTTTGGATGGATTGGGGACAACAATCAGGTTAACAATAACATACTTCTTGTGTTTGCTTTAATTATATAATCAGAGAATAATGCGGAAAGTAAAGCACACAAGACACCAGAGATTTTTTAAACGAAGAAACTACGCCCTGTAGAAAAACCTCGGGACCTCGTCCAGATTGAACACCGCACAGTACAAACTGTCTACAAACACTAGCCTACTATAAGACTTCGGTCTGGGATGTAGCAGAGACCAATTCCAACCCTCCAAGCAAACTGGCTACTGTCGCACTCCTTACGTCTCTAGATTCCCCATAGATCGTCACGCACTTGATTCCCCTAGCTGACGTCCTTTACAGGCCTAGGAGTTGCTTTAACCACTGTTAAAGGCTTGTGTCAATAATTCGGCTTTGCAACCTCAATTATCAACTGTATGTTGAACTGTCCTCTATGATCAGTTTGACATACACAAAGTGACTTCCTTAGGATTGCTCCAGGTCATACGGAAATCTACTTACAAGCGGGGGCTGACAAGTAAACCGAGTAAACTATGCCCAACTTGTCTCTACCTCAGTTGTAAAAAGAATCACTTAAGAAACTTATACAACCGGAGCTAACTAGGTCTTACAACACCGAGTGCAGACGTGCGTTGCTTCCTTCAACCATGTGTGCAACGTATCAGTTCTTGAATGACCTTATATCAGAAGACAACGAGCGTAGAATAGACAAGGTTATAGGTTAATCCGATTTCAACCATTAAGGTCTCAATCTCCTACCTGTGCTTCCCAACTCTCAAAAGAAGTCTTTATAGTCGTTAGGTAAATCCCACAGAGGAACTGCTACCTAATAGAGGATGACTATACCACAACAAGCATTTACCTAAGTGAAAAGAGTTTACGATCGATTCCATAAAGAAACTTCATGTATGCTTGATGCTTGTGGTTTTTCGTCCTGAAACCCTCTATTTATAGCACTCAATAAGATAGGTTTCTTAGGAATAAAGCAAATAGTTACTTGTCCCACAAGTTTGGTAAACCCTAACTAAACCAAGTAAACAAATATTTATCTCAATTGGAATTCATTAAACATTTCTCTGCCAAGTGGTTTGTTAGCTCTTAACCACTTCAAGATAGAAATCCAACAGACCAGAGATAATCTTTATCTTATTGACTCATTGAGAATCGTTAGATGAACCACATAAGATATTTTCGTGATAACCAAGTCCAACTAAGAGATAAAGGAGTCAGAGTTTAACCCGTGTGAAATTCCAGAGAATATTCACCTTGGACGGTTCGGGAACCGCCCTTTTGAATTACGACCCAATACATCGAATCTGTGGTTCACGTACATGTATGTGTACAAATTGATGTTTTGGAACTCAGGAGTGAAATCCGAAGTCACTGTTCACGAACCGGTTCGGGAACCGTCGTTACTCAGAATTAGGGTTTAACTGGATTCGCTTGAAGTTCTGGGCTGGGCCAGTACTTAGACGTGTTATACGCCCTCAGCTATAATCCACTGGACTCTTGATCAAGATTACTTCTTTAGATTCACCCATATCCAACAAGTGATTTGCAAGCAAACCATTGCTATGGAAAGATGGTATCGAATCTATCTCATGCATTGTTGTAACCTTAGTATTTGTGGGAACAAATACTAACATAACACATGGATATGTAGACAAGAACACGATCTCAATCGCTATTAGTATCTCTACTAAAGTAGCCGACTATTTCGAAAGATATAATAAGTAGAATAGAAGAATTTTCATAAAAGTCATAACTCCTACTAAACTTTTGTCGATGAAGAATAATTGATGTCTTCTTTGTCTTCACAGTCTTCGTCTTCAAGATCTCTACTACTTTGTCTATATCCCAATTTCGAAATCTAAACTCTAGTAGGCTAAATCAAGATTGTGTTTTGACACCTAAAACTGACAACCAGCTTGACATACCAACGCTAGTGGGTTTGACCGGACAATGCCCTAACAATCTCCCCCTTTGTCAATTTTAGTGAATAAACCAATTTACATATGGATTCAAAAGATATACAATTAAGTACTAACCAGATGTATCTTGATTTCCTGAATTCTTCAACTTCTTCCTTGAGTCTTGATGTGTTCGTTTAACTCTTGTTGATGAATTCGTAGACAACACTTACAACATATCCAGCTCAAACAACCACAAAGGTACGCTCAAGCTTACATGGGTTAATATGTTAATCCCACATGTTGTTTGTGCAAAGAGTAAGAATCTGAGCAAACTTTAAAGTCCGTGTATCAAAACTTTTAAAGTGATTCTACTCATACCTGGTACGATGCTTCTTTTTAACTTAGTTTCTCCCCCTTACTTGATACTTTGAAAAAGTACATCAAGTAAGCACATGATGTTCTCCCCCTATGATTGTGAACCACACGAACAAGAACCATATGTATTCTCCCCCTATTTGTCACAAAAATATGACAAAGTAGTTTGAGACTAAGTTTGAAACCCTAAAAATAGGTCAAGTTAAGTACTCGCATACCAGTTTAAGATGACATAACTAGGAAATCAGAACGAAGATTTCTAAGCTGACTCATCTTTGGAGAAATATAGATACACTTTACTCCTAATATTCTACATCCACGCTCCCCAAAAAGATTTGATATTAAGCGCAAGCTCATTTGATATAACTCTCCCCCATGTGGTGTTATTCAATAAAGAACAACATACAAAGCCTAACTTGGGCAAACAATTTAATGTATCCAGTTTTCCTTTGTTTACAATCTCTTTTCCTTAGCCAGATTTTTGGAAAAGAGTATATGATTCTGAGTTTGTGAAAACCCTAAAAATCATACAATCAAAAGTTTCTTGATCATAAGAAAAAGCTTACCTTTTGTAATAGACATAACTTTGCATCACTACCTAGGTAATGGAAAAAGCTATGTATTGTAATAAGATTGAGGTTTGTACCCAAAAAAAAGTAATAAGATTGAGGTAGAAAAATCAAGTATTGCAAACATCATTAATAATTATCTAAAAATAACTTTTATTAATGAAATAAAGTAGTACATGCTGAAAAACTCTAAAAAACATGAAAAGGCAAACTACTTTTAGATATGAAGACACGATAACAAAGTTGTATGACCTCAACTTTCGTCTTCACAATCTCGAGATATGACTCTATCAAAGAAGTCATCTATGATGCGTGCAGTATCCCTAGTATCCTCTTCTGAAAGACCAGTTATATAATGAGCACAGTTATTCCTGAAGCTTTGGGCTTTGTCTTCATGGAATAAAGCTTTCTTCCTTTCGTAATCGATTTTATACAGAAAGTACTTTCTCATGTGTGAATATTCATCAATTGTTTCTCTCGAGTTACTAGCATGAGTCTCTGGATCAGGAAACTTACGGATGTAGCCTAAAGTTTTTGCAGGATTCCTCTTTCTCTTGCGTGTAATCCCTTCACAGAGCTCAAATTTCACAACTTCACTTTTATAACTCCTGGTAACACTTCTTGTAACATAAGCCATCTCTGATTATGACTTACTGGATGTATGAACGATATATATATATATATATATTTCAAGAGGAGTGAGTTTTAGTTTATCTGAAAGACTTAAGGAAATCTTCCAGATTTTTGCGACACGACCGGTTCACGAACCGCTGAACTCTGACGGCTATAGTTTATACAGTCTGAAACAAAATTTCCATGGAGTAGAACTCTTTGGGAAATATTTTTATAGTATTTCCACTAGTGACTTGAACACCACAATACCAGGAACGAATTCCTGATATCAACTGCATGCCTCACACATACAAGTCTTAATGTGAGGATGCATCCTCTAACTGCGATTAAGCAGTTGCTGGACTCACACGGGGTGTTGATTGTAGAGTGGATGCTGGAGACTGATTCAGGTTGAGAGTTTTTCTTACCCTTTTCATTTCCTTGAACTTTCCACGTTTTTCAACGCTCCCTTGAATTATTTCGGGGCTTTGTTCATTTTATCCATATCGGCTTGGAGCTTATTAATAGCTCGTCTATTTCCCTTAAGTAGCCGACACCTTCCTTGGACATGTCCAGATTTTCCACAGTACTGGCAACTCTTGGAAGCTTTTTCATTCTGAGTTTTAGCTTTCTCAGGTACACCCTTGTTTTTTCCATTAGATGGTGGACTGGATGCAGCCATAATGAAAGTACTGTTATTGGTGTATGTGTTACTATTGACCCTAACCCATTGGTGTTTCCAAAGGCCTTTTGACCAAATAACATTGCTGCTACTTTATCCGAGCTACCAGATAGCCTCTGGAGATCATCTTTTAGGGCATCAATTTCTCTATCTTTTAGTGATAAAGTTGAGGAGAAATCATCACTCAATTTCTCAAGTTCTTGATCTTTCAGGAGAAGGGTTTTCTCTACCTTTTCAAGATCCGCTTTTAACTGATTGTTTTCTTGAACTAGGTCCTTGCTCTTACTGATCAACTGATGAATTAAAATGTTTTTCAAATCATCATACTTAGATCGTTCATCTGAAGTATCTACCATCAAAGCAATTTCTTCATGATCTAGTTCGAATTCATGTTGGTCAGACATATCATCGAACCGAGCTGAGAGAGCATTATCCCTTTTATGGTATTCTTTACTCGGGCATATGTCTTTCATGTGTCCATAGCCTCGACACTTGAACATTGCACATCAGCGAGATCATCCTCATCCCAAACAAGATTAGGTTTCAATTATGGTAAGGATCTTCTGCTCCTGAATTGCCTGTCTCTTCTAGATCTGAGAAGATATTTCATTTGCTGTGTAATCAGAGACAGTTCAGTGTCCACTTATTCATTGTCAAGGCTTTCACACTCATCAGCCCAAGACAATTTCGGTGGATAGGAGGTGCACGGAGTGCTTACAGCTTCAAAAGCGATAGATTTCTTTTCATCTTTTCGCTCATGATCGAAGATCTTTAACTTAGCAACAAGGTCACTTCTTGTTATATCTAAGCCATGGAATTCTTGGATGGCATGTTTTTTTGATTCGTACCTTGAGGGTAATGACCTCAGAATTTTACACACAATGTCCCTTTCCGGAATATCTTTTTCCTAAAGTGTGACAGGCATTCACTATCTCAGACAATTTGTGGTTAAATTCTTCAAAGGTATCATCCTCAAGCATTCGAAGGTTTTCCCAGTCAGACATGAGGTTCTGAAGTCTAGCTTATTTTTCTGCTGCATTCCCTTCGAACACGTTCCTTAATCTATTCCAAGCCTCGTGAGAGGTTTCACATGTGGCCACGTGATGGAAAAGATCAGGTGTAACTGCATAAATGATAGCATTAAGCCCATCATAGTTTTGCTTGGCGGCGAGAGTTTCCACGTCATCATAAGACGCTATGTCTTTGGGGACAGATACACCGTCATCGGTGGTGTATATCCTGTTTTGACATAAACCCAAGTTTTGAAATCTCGGGCTTGCAAAAACGATGTCATTGCAGTCTTCCACCATAGGTAGTTTGTGCCATCAAACTTTGGTGGTACGTTATAAACTCTTATGCTTTGGTCCTTAACTCACAAGTCGCGATAAACACAGACAGTTACATCTTTTATGTGTTCACCGACTCTGGTACCAATTAAAAAAGCAGGGGTACCGAAATACTACCAACTTTTCGTTTGGGCTCGTGAGTCTTATGGTCAGATCTGGATGATCTCAAAAATCAATATCCAGATCTGTTTAACCTGAGTTTGGATCACAAGTGATCAGTCCGACGCGAGACAAAGTCTTGGTAAATCCTTTGGATGGATTGGGGACAACAATCAGGTTAACAATAACGTACTTCTTGTGTTTGCTTTAATTATATAATCGGAGAATATAATGCGGAAAGTAAAGCACACAAGACACCAAAGATATTTTTAACGAGGAAACTACGACCTGTAGAAAAATGTCGGGACCTCGTCCAGATTGAACACCGCACAGTACAAACTGTCTACAAAAACTAGCATACTATAAGACTTCGGTCTGGGATGTAGCAGAGACCAATTCCAACCCTCCAAGAGAACTGGCTATTGTCGCACTCTTTACGTCTCTAGATCCCCACAGATCGTCACGCACTTGATTCCCCTAGCTGACGTCTTTTACAGGCTTAGGAGTTGCTTTAACCGTTGTTAAAGGCTTGTGTCAATAATTTGGCTTTGCAACCTCAATTATCAACTGTATGTTGAACTGTCCTCTATCAGTTCAACATACACAAAGTGACTTCCTTCGGATATATCCAGGTCATACGGAAATCTACTTACAAGCGGGGGTATACCGAGTAAACTATGCCCAACTTGTCTCTACCTCAGTTATTAAAAGAATAAGTTAAGAAACTTATACAACCAGAGATAACTAGGTCTTACAACATCGAGTGCAGCCGTGCGTTGCTTCCTTTCAACCCTATGTGTAACGTATCAGTTCTTGAATGGCCTTATATCAGAAGACAAGGACAGTAGAATAGACAAGTATGTAATCAGGTTACCAAGGTTACAGGTTAATCATATTTCAACCACTAAGGTCTCAATCTCCTACCTGTGCTTCCCAACTCTCAAGAGAAGTCTTTATAGTCGTTATGTAAATCCCACAGAGGAACTGCTACCTAATAGAGGATGACTATACCACAACAAGCATTCACCTAAGTGAAAAGATTTTACGATCAATTCCACAGAAAAACTTCACGTATGCTTGATGCTTATGGTTTTTCGTCCTGAAACCCTCTATTTATAGCACTCAATTTGCTTAGGAATAAAGCAACTAGTTACTTGTCCAACAAGTTTGGTAAACCCTAACTTGCAAACCAAGTAAACACAGATTTATCTCAATTGGAACTCATCAAACATTTATCTGCCAAGTGGTTTATTAGCTCTTAACCACTTCAAGATAGAAATCCAACAAACCAGAGATAATCTTTATCTTATTGACTCATTGAGAATCGTTAGATAGACCACAGAAGATATTTTCGTGATAACCAAGTCCAACTAAGAGATATACGAGTCAGAGTTTAACCCGTGTGAAATTCCAGAGAATATTCACCTTGGACGGTTCGGGAACCGACCTTCTGAATTACGACCCAATACATCGAATCTGTGGTTCATGTACATGCACGTGTACAAATTGATGTTTTGGAACTCAGGAGTGAAATCCGGAATCACTGTTCACGAACCGGTTCGGGAACCGTCGTTACTCAGAATTAGGGTTTAATATGATCCGCTGGAAGTTCTGGGTTGGGCCAGTACTTAGACGTGTTATACGCCCTCAGCTATAATCCACTGGACTCTTGCTCAAGAGTACTCCTTTAGATTCACCCATATCCAACAAGTGATTTGCAAGCAAACCATTGCTATGGAAAGATGGTATCGAATCTATCTCATGCATTCTTGTAACCTTAGTATTCGTGGGAAAAAAATACTAACATAGCACATGGTTATATAGACAAGAACACGATCTCAATCGCTATTAGTATCTCTACTAAAGTAGCCGACTATTTCGAAAGATGGAATAAGTAGAATAGAAGAATTTCCATAAAAGTCATAACTCCTACTAACCTTTTGTCGATGAAGAATAATTGATGTCTTCTTTGTCTTCACAGTCTTCGTCTTCAAGGTCTCTACTACTTTGTCTATACCCAATTTCGAAATGTAAATTCTAGTAGGCTAAATCAAGATTGTGTTTTGACACCTAAAGATGACAACCAGCTTGACATACCAACGCTATTAGGTTTGACCGGACAATGCCCTAACATTAACTAAACTATGACTTGTGAGAATTTTCAATAAGGAAAAAAATTCATTTAAAAATAAGGAATCAAACATATGATTTTAATTTTTGATTAGAAAACCTTAATTAGGATGATTAAACAATGGTTTATGCAAAAATTTACCTGCTATAGTAATATACTTTGACTTGGAAATAATTGTAGTGATCAATGAAGGTAAAATCTCTCTCTCACATTTGATTTCTTTTTTACAGTAATGAACACGGTTAAGAAACGATTGTGTTTAGGTAAGAGGGGAAAGGCTTTTGTAAGACCTAGATCTAGATCTTAAGACTGAAAACAATCGCCAATTCACTTAACATCTGAACTGTGGAAATAGAAGAGACAAACTTTTCAGAAGGGTCTAAGTTTTAGTCTGTGGCGTCGGTCAAAAAGTAGTGCCATATCGGCACCACGTCGGATTCGATTTCTATACCGTTTTTATTTGCGGTCCGTAAAAAATTATTGTTGTTTTTTTTTTCCTTTTAAAGATTTTGTCTCATTTGAACAAATAATTTTATCACGTTATCAACACTTTGCCTTTAACCAAGTCATGATTATTAACACTTCACGAGAATAAATTTGTTGGTTCATCTCTTTTACCAAGTACAAATTCCAAAAGAAAGTATATTTTCATTCTCTTGTTTTGGTAATATAAATTGCACATGCATGATTGTCCATTGATATATTTGCCTTCTTACTTTATATATTACATAACACTAACTCTCCTGATTATTTTTTTAAAAATATGAAAGGAATGCATCGATTAGAATGAAATTACAACTAATTATCTTTCAGAATGCCTAGAGTTAACCAGTGGGGAAAATCATTCACCCGTTCAGCATCCGAAAGAAGAGTTGTATACCATGTTTCGCTAAGTAATTAGCTACATCATTCACCTATTTGTGCACATATGTGCATAACCAATTCTCAAAAACTCTAAAATACTTAAACAGTTTATGACTAAATTCCTAGTTGTTCATTTTATTGAACTAAGACTTCCATTTAGTGCTTTAACAACATTAGCGCTATCTCCTTCCATGTGTAATTAAGTTTCTCACTCCTTTTTTTTTGTCCCACACTTCCAGCATTGCCTTGGCTTCAGTCTCCTCTGGATCTAATGCTTTGGTATAGCAGCATCTAGCTCCATCACATCTCCCTGCAAAAGACCTTAATATTAGTACCAATCCAGCATTATTAGTTTTTTTTTTGTATGACGCATCAAAATATAACTTCAGAAAGTTATCTGCAGGTAGTTTCCAAGTGTCAATAAAGGTAATATTACTACTTCTGCTCATTACCCTATGCCAATCATCATAGTCAGTTTTGATAAGATGTACTACCTGATTGATCTATGGACTAACATTTTCAAAAACTGCCTTATTTCTAGATTTACATATTTGTCATAGAATGAAACCAAACCAATCAAGCACACATGAATCATTAACCTGATTCAGTTTTCTTTGAAGCATACATGACATCCAATCATTGAATACCACATTACTAACATACTGAGGAAAGACATTATTCACAACAAACCAAACATATTTAGCAAAGATGTGTTGCATATATTCAGTATAGTGTTACAAAGAAGACAAACCATATTGATATTAGAATTATGTCTAGCAAGTCTCTCCCTAGTTGGTTGGAAGTTTTGGATACACTTCCATAGGAAATGTAAGATATTAGACGGTAGGTTAATTAGTTTTCCAGAATTGGTCCCATTATCTAACTGATTATGCTGAAAATCCTTGAGTAGAGTTAGTATCATTTAGAATTGCTTTATATGCACTTTTGCCAGTGAACATGCCATTAGAACTAGGTTGCCACCTATTGGTATTTCCCACTAAAAGGTATACTTATTTTCATAATCTATTGAACAATATAACTATCATACAAAGCTTACAACACTTGCACATCCCAATTTTGTTTAGTAGCATCCAATAACCGAGACACATGAACCATCTTAAGAGAAGAGAAATGAGAATTCAGAGTTGTAAGTATTGAATAGACCCATCCATCCCTCAAATTTCTGATAGGATTACCATCATTTACCTCCCAGTATGCAAACTTCCGAATGATTTCCAAACCTTCACATAAACCTTTCCACACCCAAGAACCATTAGTTTTGACATGTTCAGTTAAAGGATCACAATTCAAGAAATACCTACCTTTTAGGATTTGAACCCAGAGGTTATTAAGAGAATATGTCATTCTCCAAGCTAGCTTGGTAAGAAATCTTGGTTCAAGATTTTTGTCTGTTTGATGGTCATTCCAGCTAAACATTTGAGTTGAGCAATCTCCTCCCATTTTCTAAAATAACCACCTCTTTTACCTTTCAAAATCTCATTTGAATGTTATCAGTTCTGTCAGTCAAGTCCATAGGTATAGGAAACACAACCATTTGGTGGGTAGCTAAACTTCCTAAAACGGATTGTGCCAGGGTAGTGCTATCAGGTTGGTTAAGGAATTTGGATTTCCAACTTGCTAGCCTGCTACCATATTTATCAATAAGAAAATCAAAAGATTGAATTTTACTTTTCTGAAGAATAAGTGTACACCTAAGTACTTGTCATTTAGTGCTAGTTTTTAATATTAAGGATATTGTAAATATCATTTTTAACACTACTTGTGACACCCTTACTAAAATCAATTCCAAACTTTTGAAAATTAACAGACTGACCAGAGTAAGTGCAGAATTGTTGAATGATATTTACAAGATGTCTAGCTTCAGTACCATTGGATCTAGCAAAAATAAGACAGTCATCTGCGAAAAAAAAATAATTGAGCGACATCAGGACAGTTGTGTTTACCTTAATACCATGAATATGATTAGCTTGTTCATCTTGAAACCCTTAGCTTCAGTCGATTTACTTCGGCGAAAAGGAGGCAAAATTATCCACAGAGCTCTAGAAAATGATTCCATGCAAAAAATAAACAAATAGGATGACAATGGGTCACTTTGTCTCAAGCCTCTTTCAGTTTTAAACACCTCCCATGGTGACCCATTCAGTAAAATGGAAGTAGACACAGTGCCAACACATTGCTCAATCATATCACATAATTCATCACAAAAACCTAGCTTAGATAAAGTATTAATCAAGAATGGCCCTCAGAAATATCTAATTTTATATCCATCTAACCTTTCTTAGCCTTGTTTTTATTTATTGAATCCACTAATTCATGCGCTATCAAAATGTTACCATGCATCTTCCTGAAATGAATGCAGTTTGGTAAGGTGATTGTGGGTGCCATATTTCATAAGGCCAGCGTAACACCTTAGAAACCACTGCAAGAAGATGTAAGGCAGTACATGCCAGCGGACACTCTCAGCGGAGTACCTGTGTAAGCGTATGACGAATGGTCTTGCGCACCCTCCGCTCCGCAGGGCAGGTTCGATTGTAACCGCCACAGCCTGTAGTAAGTATATTTGGCTGAGTAACACTAGATCACTGAGGGTCTGTCCTCAGTGATCTCTATAAATATCTTCCCTTTACCTTCAGAGAAAGGATCATCTCTCACTTGAGTATTCTACACCTTAATAAAATCTAGTTTATCTTCTATGATCTTATCTTATTTTGCGTTTTAGTTACTTGGGTGTATTGTTTGGTATTTCCAGCAATTAAATTTTGGCGCCGACACAAGGGACGACGAATTCCACTAGACCAAAAGTCACGTAGCTCTACCAGAGTATGGTAAGTCGTTATTTCTTTTCGTCGTTTGAAGTCATTTCTTGATTATTTTTTTTTAGGTTTTATGAGCACTTGCCTTTTACAAAATAAACTATTTAGAACTCTTCCCACATTTTCGCAATACCACCTGATTTCGTAACGATTCCTTGATGCCTAATGGCACAGTTGTGGTTTGTATGTGAATCTATGATTTTTCTTAAAATTACCACAGCAAAACCTTACGTTTCATTTTCAATAAAATAGCAAGGAGAAGCAACACCTTCCCTCTTTTGGAAAAAGAGGTCTCTTTTAGTTTTTGAGTCATAGCAATGTGAATTGTGAGCTACCTTTTTAGGAAAGACACAATCAAGAAGCCCCGGCGAAGAGTCAAGAGCACCGCAGTTGTTTAAAAAAAAAAGGTCGTGGGGAAGTTTATTCCTGTTGTTTTAGCAAAACCGATAAACGTCATAAAAGAAAGAGGAGAAAAAAAAGATTTTTTAAAACTGCCAGGTCATTTTCAGCAACAACGTTCATTTTTCTTTATTTACCGCGTCAGTCGTCCGCATATGGCAAAGGAACGCAGATCTGCTAATTCATAGCATTATCTTGTGAACCAAGTCCGGTCAAGTATTGGAATACTCGGAGAGTCACTTACCCAGAAACCTTCACCAAGAAAATCACAAAACTAGGAAATCCAAACTGTGCGTTCGAAGCTACGCTGAAAACCACAGTGAGAATTTTAAGCCAGTGAGAGTTGTTTTGGAACCATTTTGGTTTGCTTAAGCTTAATGAAAATCCAGTAGCTCACATCATAACACAATCCTTTATCAATCAAAAACCAAAGTAGGTATTCGCATATATGATCAACGGGCAACAAAGCAGGATTCCAAGTTTCAGCGCAGCAATTAGGCCCGCAGAATCAAGCCAAAAGAATACAGAAGAATCAGATAAGCGAAGAAAGCGCAGCGCACCAAAGAAGAAATCAAAGGAAGTCAATAGCAGAACAGTGGTAAGGAGGGAGATATTAAAAATCAAGTTAGAAACAATGATAAGGAAATCACAAGGGAATCTAGGGAGCGATAGGCAAGTATTCGAGCATTAACGGAGATCATAATGGAAAGAGGAGCCACGCAAGATGGAAAAGGAAAAAGCTTTTGTTAGAAAGAATTAGGAAGATGCTTAATCGAAAGCCCCTAGTTGGCAATATGGGGGACGGGGCATATAATTTTATTTTTCCGAGAAAAAATGATCCGAAAACGGTCTCTTGAAGGTCACGTAGTGGGAGGTCGCTACTCCTCTATTGAACGGAGTAGGATAAATGAGCGAAATGCGCTCGACTATGCGAATGCCGCAGGAGGACAAGTGTCTGTCTGAACACGGACGTATATGATAAACACCGAAATAACGGTACGATAATAATTCAAACCCATATTCGGATAGAGCTCCGCAAATCATTGGGGTTGCAAAAAAAAAAAAAAATTTAAAGAGCGGAAGCAAGTAGCGCACACTGAATAAAAAACAGCCGGCGCATAACAGTAACCCACCAGGAATGAAGTTCACGACAAGCGTCAAAAGCAGCAGCGTAATTACTATTGGAGTCAATCATCAGGCAATCAACATCAGAGAAGAAGGGAGCGATGTCATTTAAAGAAACTGGATCGTCATCAACAACGCCAGAAAAAGCCTCTGAAACATAGTCAACAACATCAGCAGCGGACAACTCACGACTGAGAAGGGTCGCATACTTAGTCCGCAGACGAATGTGTTGCTTCTTTAAAACCCAGAAAGCCTTCTTAAGCCCATAACGAGAAGTTCCGGGAGCAACAACACACACTTCAGAAACACCCACAAAAGTATTTGAAGCAGAGCAGGAGAAACAAAACAAGCCATCCGGGAACGAGAAGAAGAAGCAACACTACAGACACAACATGAAGAGTTCCGAGCGCAAGGAGAGTCGTCAGCACAATCAAAGAAAGCAACATCGAGATGAGCATTCCAGATAATAACATCAACCCGACGATTTACACGAGCAGCATCAATAACATAATTTTTATCACCAGCCATAGAGAAGAAATGAAAAATGCAAAAACAACCTTTTGAAAATGAAGAAAGAAAGAAAAAACTTTTCGGGGAAGAGATGATGAAACAACAACTGCTTTATCACCAACAATTTATAAAACATTAAATACCCGGGTAAAAATCCAAATATACCCCCATCACATCAATCGACACAACACATCATCAACCGACACCACCGCAGCAGAGAAGAAGAAAATTCTGCATCATCGCACATCAAAGCCATCCGCAGCAACCGACTGAGGAGCGAATCTGCACCAACAAAAGTCAGAATTATCCGCAACAACACCAGAAAATTAGTATAACCTCCGCCAATTAATCATCCCGAGGTTTATATAAAAAAAAAGGGTAGATTATGGGTGCCATCATATGTACCCTAAAGGCCAGCGCAACACCTTAGAAGCCACCGCAAGAAGATGTAATGCAGTATATGCTAGCGGAGTACCTATGTAGGCGTATGACGAATGGTAACGCACATTTCGCTCCGCAGGGCAGGTCCAATTGTAACTGCCACAGCCTGTAGTGTAAGTATATTTGGCTGAGTAACACTAGATCACCGAGGGTCTATCCTCAGTGATCTCTATAAATATATACCCTTTACCTTCATAGAAAGTATCATCTCTCTCTTGAGTATTTTATTCCTTAATAAGATCTAGCTTATCTTCTGTTAGGGCATTGTCCGGTCAAACCCACTAGCGTTAGTATGTCAAGCTGGTTGTCAGTTTAGGTGTCAAATCACAATTCTTGATTTAGCCTACTAGAGTTTAGATTTCGGAATTGGGATATAGACTAAGTAGTAGAGACCTTGAAGACGAAGACTGTTAAGACAAAGAAGACATCAATTATTCTTCAACGACAAAAGGTTAGTAGGAGTTATGAATTTTATCGAAATTCTTCTATTCTACTTACTCTATCTTTCGAAATAGTCGGCTAGTTTAGTAGAGATACTAATAGCGATTGAGATCGTGTTCTTGTCTACATGACCATGTATTATGTTGGTATTTGTTCCCACGAATACTAAGTTTACAAGAATGCATGAGATAGATTCGATACCATTTGTCCATTGCAATGGTTTGCTTGCAAATCACTTGTTGGATATGGGTGAATCTAAAGGAGTACTCTTGAGCAAGAGTCCAGTGGATTATAGCTGAGGGCGTCTAACACGTCTAAGTACTTGCCCAGTTCAGAACTTCCAGCGGATCCAAGTTAAACCCTAATCTGAATAACGACGGCTCCCGAACCGGTCCGTGGACAGTGACTTGGGAATTTTTCCTGAGTTCCAAAGCGTCAATTTGTACGTGTACTAGTACGTGTTAGGGCATTGTCCAGTCAAACCCACTAGCGTTGGTATGTCAAGCTGATTGTCAGTTTTAGGTGTCAAAACACAATTCTTGATTTAGCCTACTAGAGTTTAGATTTCGGAATTGGGATATAGACTAAGTAGTAGAGACCTTGAAGACGAAGACTGTGAAGACAAAGAAGACATCAATTATTCTTCATCGACAAAAGGTTAGCAGGAGTTGTGACTTTTATGGAAATTCTTTTATTCTACTTTCTCTATCTTTCGAAATAGTTGCCTACTTTAGTAGTGATATTAATAGCGATTGAGATCGTGTTCTTGTCTACATGACCATGTGTTATGTTGGTGTTTGTTCCCGCAAACACTAAGGTTACAAGAATGCATGAGATAGATTCGATACCATTTGTCCATTGCAATGGTTTGCTTGCAAATCACTTGTTGGATATGGGTGAATCTAAAGGAATACTCTTGAGCAAGAGTCCAGTGGATTATAGTTGAGGACGTCTAACACGTCTAAGTACTGGTTAAGCCCAGAACTTCCAGCGGGTCCAGTTAAACCCTAATCTGAATGGCGGACGGTTCCCGAACCGTACGTGAACAGAAACTCGGAAATTCTCATGAGTTCCAAAGTGTCATTTTGTACGCGTACCTAACATGAACCCAAAATCGATACTTTTGGCTGTGATTCAGATGGACGTTTTGCGAACCGTCCCAAGTGAATATTCTTTGGGATTTTCACTCGGGTTAAACTCTGAACTTTTTATATCTTAGTTGGACCTGGTTATCACGAAATATCTTCTGTGGTCCATCCAACGATTCTCAATGTGTCAATAAGATAAATATTATCTCTGGTCTGTTGGATCTCTATCTTGAAGTGTTTTTGAGCTAACAAAACACTTGGGAGATAAATGATAAAAGATTTCCAATTGAGATAAATCTAGGTTACTTGGTTTGCAAGTTAGGGTTTCCTAAACTTGTGGAACAAGAAGCTAGTTGCTTTATTCCAAAGCAACCTATCTTATTGAGTGCTATAAATAGAGGTGTCTAAGGACGAATACCGCAAGCATCAAGATTACGTGAAGGTCCTTTGGGAAGTGATCGTATAACTCTTTTCACTTCGGTGAATGCTTGTTGTGGTATAGTCATCCTCTATTGGGTAATAGTTCCTCTTAGGATTTTACCTACGACTATAAAGACTTCTGTAATACCCCGATTCGGCAAGTAGGGTTCGCCGAATGGAATATAAGTAGTGGTTTCTCCTTTCATAACACCGAGGCCTTTTCAAGCATAATTAACTCAGCAGTTGGAAAAAAACTATGCAGTTAAGCGTGCTCGGGCAGGAGTAGTCCAGAGATGGGTGACCTCCTGGGAAGCTGTTGTTGGATGACCGCAGCGGTGCCCGTTGAATACTCCACACTGCCGGATGACCGCAGTGGCTAAGTGGGGACAATATCGGTGGACGGAAGGGTCGTTACAGATGGTATCAGAGCCGACGACGGTTCACCTGTCGAGGGTGGGAGAGTACGCTGGACGGTTTGTGTGCCAGGTAGCTCGTCTCATGGGGGCAGGGAACGTCGGAAATCTGGGCTTGAAAAATATATTTCGGAGCCGGGGACGGCTCCAATTTAAAGGTGGTGGTATTGTAATACCCCGATTCGGCAGGTAGGGTTCGCCGAATGGAATATAAGTAGTGGTTTCTCCTTTCATAACACCGAGGCCTTTTCAAGCATAATTAACTCAGCAGTTGGAAAAAAACTCTGCAGTTAAGCGTGCTCGGGCGGAAGTAGTCCAGAGATGGGTGGCCTCCTGGGAAGCTGCTGCTGGATGACCGCAGCGGTGCCCGTTGAAAACCCCACACTGCCGGATGACCGCAGTGGCTAAGTGGGGACAATATCGGTGGACGGAAGAGTCGTTACAGGTTGTAATACCCTGTCCTAAATAAAGAGTATTTTAGTCTTTTTAGAAAAGGGTATTTTTGTCTTTTGTTAAAAGGGTAATTTTGTAATTTCACTATAAGGGTATTTTGGAATTTTGATTCTCTGTGTTGATTACTTACAAAAAAAAAAAAATATTAGTGGATTAGAGACATGCAAAAGTATAATGTTTAGTTTAACAAATTTAATAATCCTAAGCTTAATATAGTGAGTTGGGTTTATTATATATTTAGCTTTGCAAACTAATTTTAAATGGGCCTACCTAGTTCTTGGAGCCCATGAGGTAGTAGTAGTTAGAGCCTTATAGTGGCTTTTAGGTTTTTGACTTTTTAGATATATATATATATAGAAGGAAAAAAAAAACAAAAAAACATCAGTCTAGCCGCAAGAAAAAGAAGAAAAAAAAAAGGAGAATCGTTAGATGATAAATCTAGATAAATGATAGATTTCCGTCAGGTAACGTATCAGTTTTTGAATGGCCTTATATCAGAAGAGATGGACCGTAGAATAGGCAAGAACGTGACCAATGTTACAGGTTACTCCGATTTCAACCACTAAGGTCTCAATCTCCTACATGTGCTTCCCAACTCTCAAGAGAAGTCTTTATAGTCGTTAGGTAATTCCTAAGAGGAACTGCTACCTAATAGAGGATGACTATACCACAACAAGCATTCACCGAAGTGAAAAGAGTTTACGATCAATTCCACAGAGAATCTTCACGTATGGTTGATGCTTGTGGTTTTCGTTCTAGAAACCTCTATTTATAGCACTCAATAAGATAGGTTGCTTAGGAATAAAGTAACTAGTTACTTGTTCCACAAGTTTAGCAAGTGCCCGTGTAAAACGAACCCGTTAATTAACTTGCACACAAAAAAACCTAGATTTATCTCAATTGGAAATCTTTATCATTTATCTGCCAAGTGTTTTGTTAGCTCAAAAACACTTCAAGAATGATATCCAACAGACCAGAGATAATCTTTATCTTATTGACATATTGAGAACCGTTAGATGGGCCACAAACTATATATTTCGTGATAACCAAGTCCAACTAAGAGATAAAGGAGTCAGAGTTTAACCCGTGTGAAAATCCCAGAGAATATTCACCTTGGCCGGTTCGCAAACCGTCCATCTGAATCACGGCCAAATGCATCGAATCTGAGGTTCACGTACTAGTACGCGTACAAATTGACGCTTTGGAACTCAGTTTTAAAAAAATTCCCAAGTCATTGTTCACGAACCGGTTCAGGAACCGTCGTTATTCAGATTAGGGTTTAACTTGGATCCGCTGGAAGTTCTGGACTGGGCCAGTACTTAGACGTGTTAGGCGCCCTCAACTATAATCCACTGGACTCTTGCTCATGTGTACTCCTTTAGATTCACCCATATCCAACAAGTGATTTGCAAGCAAACCATTGCAATGGACAAATGGTGTCGAATCTATCTCATGCATTCTTGTAAACTTAGTATTCGTGGGAACAAATACCAACATAACACATGGTCATGTAGACAAGAACACGATCTCAATCGCTATTAGTATCTCTACTAAAGTAGCCGACTATTTCGAAAGATAAAGTAAGTAGAATAGAAGAATTTCCATAAAAGTCATAACTCCTACTAACCTTTTGTCGATGAAGAATAATTGATGTCTTTTTTGTCTTCACAGTCTTCGTCTTCAAGGTCTCTACTACTTAATCTATATCCCAATTCCGAAATCTAAACTCTAGTAGGCTAAATCAAGAATTGTGTTTTGACACTTAAAACTGACCACCAGCTTGACATACCAACGCTAGTGGGTTTGGCCGGACAAAGCCCTAACATGGCTGGATCCAGTCCTCCATCTAATGAAAAACACAAAGGTGTACCTGAGAAAGCTAAAACTCAGGATAAAAACCCTTCCAAGAATTGCCAGTACTGTGGCAAATCTGGACATGTCCAAGGAAGGTGTCGGCTGCTTAAGGGAAATAGAAAAGTGCTAAAAAAGCTTCAAGCCGATATGGATAGAATGAACAAAGCCCTGAAGCAATTCAAGGGAAGGTTGAAAAACGTGGAAAGTTCAAGAGGAAACTAAAAGGGTAAGAAAAACTCTCAAGCCGAATCAGTGTCTAGCAACCACTCTACAATCAACACCCCGTGTGAGTCTATTACTCACACTCCAACTGCTTAATCGCAGTTAGGGGATGCATCCTCACATTATGACTTGTATGTGTGAGGCATGCAGTTGATATCAGGAACTCGTTCCTGGTATTGTGGTTGTTCAAGTCACTAGTAGAAATACTATAAACATATTTTCAGAAGAGTTTTACTCCATGGAAATTCTGTTTCTGACTGTATAAACTCTGTCCATCAGAGTTCAGGAGTTTTGTTTTGCGAAGCGGTTCGTGAACCGTCAGTGTCGCATAATCTAGAAGATTCCCTTAAGTCTTTCAGATAAACTGAAACTCACTCCTCTTGAAAGAGATATATATATCTCGTTCATATAATCCAGCAAGTCATAATCAAGATGGCTTATGCTACAAGAAGTATTACGAGGAGTTGTAAAAGTGAAGTTGTGAAAGTTGAGCTCTGTGAAGGGTTTACACGCAAGAGAAAGAGGACTCATGCAGAAACTTTGGACTACATCCGTAAGTTTCCTGATCCAGAGACTCATGCTATTAACTCGAGAGAAACAATTGATGGATATTCACACATGAGAAAGTACTTTCTGTACAAAATCGATTACGAAAGGAAGAAGGCTATTTTCCATGAAGACAAAGCAGGAATAGCTGTGGCCATTATACATCATTGTTACGTGCTCTAACTGGTCTTTCTGAAGAAGAAGCTAGGGATGCACACATCATAGATGATTTCTTTGATGAAGTCATATCTCGAGATTGTGAAGATAAAAGTTGAGGTCATACAACTTTGTTATCGTGTCTTCATATCTAAAAGTAGTTTGCCTTTTCTTGCTTTTTAGAGTTTTTCAGCATGTACTACTTTATTTCATTAATAAAAGTTCTTTTTAGATGATTATTAATGATGTTTCCAATACTTGATTTGTCTACCTCAATCTTATTGCAACACATAGATTTTTTCCATTACCTCGGTAGTGATGCAAAGTTATGTCTATTACAAAAGTTATGCTTTTTCTCATGATCAAGAAACATTTGATTGTATGATTTTAGGGTTTTCACAAACTCGGAATCATATACTCTTTTCCAAAAATTTGGCTAAGGGAAATACTGGATAACATTAAATTGTTTTGTCCATGTTAGGCTTTGTAAGTTGTTCTTTATTGAATAACACCACATGGGGGAGAGTTCTTAACTGAACTTGCGCTTAATAACAAATCTTTTTGGGGAGCGTGGTTGTGGAATATTAGGAGAAAAGTGTATCTATATTTCTCCAAAAGATGAGAACTCAGGAATCTTCCTTCAGATTTCATAGTTATACCATCTTAAGCTTGGTATTCGAGTACTTAGATTAACCTATTTAATAGGTTTATGAAACCCTAGTCTCGAACTACTTTGTCATATTTTTGTAACAAATAGGGGGAGAATACATATGGTTCTTGTTCTTGTGGTGCATAACCATAGGGGGAGAACATCATGTGCTTACTTGCTGTACTTTTTCAAAGTATCAAGTAAGGGGGGGTAATTAAAGATGAGAAGAAGCTTCATATCAGGAATGAGTAGAATCACTTTAAAAGTTTTGATACACAGACTTTAAAGTTTGCTCAGATTCTTACTCTTTGCACAAACAATATGTGGGATTAGCATATTAACCCATGTAAGCTTGAGCGTACCTTCGTGGTTGTTTGAGATGGATATGTTGTAGGTGTTGTCTACGAATTCATCAACAAGAGTTAAACAAACACATCAAGACTCAAGGGAGAAGTTGAAGAATTCAAGAAATTAATATACATCTGGTTAGTACTTAGTTGAATATCTTTTGAATCCATATGTAAATTGGTTTTGTCACTAAAATTGACAAAGGGGGAGATTGTTAGGGCATCGTCCGGTCAAAGCCACTAGCATTGGTATGTCAAGCTGGTTGTCAGTTTTAGGTGTCAAAACACAATTATTGATCTAACCTATTAGAGTTTAGATTTCAGAATTGGGATATAGACTAAGTAGTAGAGACCTTGAAGACGAAGACTGTGAAGACAAAGAAGACATCAATTATTCTTCATCGACAAAAGGTTAGTAGGAGTTATGACTTTTATGGAAATTCTTCTATTATACTTACTCTATCTTTCGAAATAGTCGGCTACTTTAGTAGAGATACTAATAGCGATTGAGATTGTGTTCTTGTCTACATGACCTTGTGTTATGTTGGTATTTGTTCCCACGAATACTAAGTTTACAAGAATGCATGAGATAGATTCGATACCATTTGTCCATTGCAATGGTTTGCTTGCAAATCACTTGTTGGATATGAGTGAATCTAAAGGAGTACTCTTGAGCAAGAGTCCAGTGGATTATAGCTGAGGGCGTCTAACACGTCTAAGTACTGGCCCAGTCCAGAACTTCCAGCGGATCCAAGTTAAACCCTAATCTGAATAACGACGGCTCCCGAACCGGTCCGTGAACAGTGACTTGGAAATTTTTCCTGAGTTCCAAAGCGTCAATTTGTACGCGTACTAGTACGTCAACTTCAAATTCGATGCATTTGGTCATGATTCAGATGGACGGTTTGCGAACCGGCCAAGGTGAATATTCTATGGGATTTTCACACGGGTTAAACTCTGACTCCTTTATCTCTTAGTTGGACTTGGTTATCACGAAATATTTTCTGTGGTCCATCTAACGGTTCTCAATATGTCAATAAGATAAAGATTATCTCTGGTCTGTTGGATATCATTCTTGAAGTGTTTTTGAGCTAACAAAACACTTGGCAGATAAATGATAAAGATTTCCAATTGAGATAAATCTAGGTTTCTTTGTGTGCAAGTTAAGTAACGGGTTCATTTTACACGGGCACTTGCTAAACTTGTAGAACAAGTAACTAATTTCTTTATTCCTAAGAAACCTATCTTATTGAGTGTTATAAATAGAGGTTTCTAGAACGAAAACCACAAGCATCAAGCATACGTGAAGATTCTCTGTGGAATTGATCGTAAACTCTTTTGACTTTGATGAATGCTTGTTGTGGTATAGTCATCCTCTATTAGGTAGCAGTTCCTCTTAGGAATTACCTAACGACTATAAAGACTTCTCTTGAGAGTTGGGAAGCACAGGTAGGAGATTGAGACCTTAGTGGTTGAAATCGGAGTAACCTGTAACCTTGGTAACCTGATCACGTTCTTGTCTATTCTACTGTCCTTCTCTTATGAGGCCATTCAATAACTGATATGTTACACACAGGGTTGAAAGGAAGCAACGCACGACTGCACTCGGTGTTGTAAGACCTAGTTAGCTCCAGTTGTATAAGTTTCTTAAGTGATTCTTTTTACAATCGTGGTAGAGACAAGTTGGGCATAGTTTACTCGGTTTACTTGTCAGCCCCCGCTTGTAAGTAGATTTCCGTATGACCTGGAGCAATCCGAAAGGAAGTCACCTTGTGTATGTCAAACTGATAGAGGACAGTTCAAACATACAGTTGATAATTGAGATTGCAAAGACGAAATTATTAACACAAGCCTTTAACAGCGGTTAAAGCAACTCCTAGGCCTGTAAAGGACGTCAGCTAGGGGAATCAAGTGCGTGATGATATGTGGGGGATCTAGAGACGTAAGGAGTACGACAGTAGCCAGTTCGCTTGGAGGGTGGAATTGGTCTCTGTTACATCCCAGACCGAAGTCTTATAGTAGGCTAGTGTTTGTAGACAGTTTGTACTATGTGGTGTTCAATCTGGACGAGGTCCCGAGATTTTTCTACAGGTCGTAGTTTCCTCGTTAAAAAAAATCTCTGGTATCTTGTGTGCTTTACTTTCCGCATTATATTCTCTGATTATATAATTAAAGCAAACATAAGAAGTATGTTATTAATAAACCTGATCGTTGTCCCCAATCTATCCATTGGATTTACCAAGTCCCTGTCTTGTGTCAGACTGATCCTTTGAGATCCAAACTCAGGTTAACAGGTCTGGATATTGATTTTTGAGATCGTCCAGATCTGACCATAAGTCTCACGAGCCCAAACGAAAAGTTGGTGGTATTTCGGTACCCCTGCTTTTTCATCTTCTATGATCTTTTCTTATTTGCGTTTTAGTTACTTGGGTGTAGTGTTTGGTATTTCCAGCAATTACAGTGATAGTATTCTGCAAGTCTGTTTTAATCATAGTGGCCAAAAGTTTTGAAATCACCTTATAATAAGTGTTACACAAACTAATGGGTTTGAAGTTCACAACATTCTTAGGAGAGGAAGTTTTAGGAATCAAAGAGATAAAATTGTGGTTTATCTGTTTCAACAAGTGCCTAGAATGAAAGAAATGTTGGACTATCTTGACCAAGTCATTACCAATGGTATCTCACATGATCTGGTAGAAACCATGAGGAAACCACAAGAATATTTTACTACTACTTATTTTCCATGAAATATCCATTATGCATATATGCATGTTGCTTTTCTCGTTGAAGCCATGATTTCTCGTACTACTTGTTTGAAACATGATATTATACTATTTGTTAGAACATTGTACCACTAATTATTTCCATTAGATATTTTATTACAAGTATGCATGTATTCGTCATCAATGTTATGTGTTATATATTTTAAACAATTGTTGATTTCTACTTTCTTTTAGTATGATTTGTTTTTATTTTGCAACTCATGCCTTACATTTTTTTTAAAGATCACAAACAGATGCGTGTTGCTAATATTAGTCCAAAATCACTTATTAAATATCGCAATCGGTTGCTACTAAACGTGCAAACTGATTGCAACTTAAATCTTGAATAATTATACGCATATAAATTTTTGAATAAGGATTTTTTTTCCCGGTAATGAGCCTGCTTCCAGCTGACTATGTTGTTAACTTTATTAACAAACTATTTGCACCCTTTAAAAACCATAAAGTAATTTAGTCGGCAAACAGTTAGCTTCTTTTAATACCATAAAAGAATTTGGTTACGTAACTTTGCTGAAAAGGATTATGATCATAAATCGGAGCATGGATTATCCATGTTACCCACATAACCATAAAGAAATTTGGTTTATGCATCCATCTTGGCCATAAATAAATTTGGTCTCGGGAAAATGGTACCGGAATTGGTAATGTTTATGGACCCAATTCGATCCGAATTCGAACTTTTGGACTCAGCTGGACTTGAGTATCATCGTTGTTAATGCTATTCCGGCAACCGAGAAAGACAAATCTCAACCTCTTATGTTTCTCAAGAGGCACATTGATCCTAACCAACACTAGGGTTATCACTTCATAAAGACACCAAAAGACTTATGGGATGCCCTTGAGAGATGTTTTGGGAACATTCTTGATTCGTTACTACCAAAGTTGACTGTCCAGTGGAATGAAATCCGCTTCCTCGATTATATAAAAGTGAATGATTTCCAAAAAGGACATGTTACAACTTCAGCACGCCTTGACTTCTGAGGAAGAAACTCACAAATGAGCAAATGATCCAGAAACCTTATCGACCTTCCCTTCCTCATCCGTGATACTAGGGAAACAGTATCGTTTGGAGGTTAACAACAAAAGAATCAGAACATTCAGGAATTTGATAAACTTACTGCAAGTGGTTGAGAGGCATAACGACATATTTTCCAACTCCCGTAATTGCATGACTAGATAGGCCTAAAGGAGTTGTCTAAACTCCCATAAACGATTCTTTTCGACAATTATTCGACCCTTCCCAATAAGATTGGCGTACAACAGGTCAATGAATATTTCCGTCAGGATACTTGAAGCCCACAACAATGTTCGGTTCAAAGCTTGTACAACCTTGACCCAACCAAGAACACACAAAGTTAATATCTGATGATGCTTGTTAGAGAGAAAACAAAAAGAGAGATTAGAGATGTTCTAGAAATGAGAACCAAACATCACTACTTATAGGGGATTCACACCTTTTAGAGGTGCCTCTTCATCTCCAATAGACATCAAATGATGTCTAGTGGGAATGGTTGTGTCTCTTCATATCCAATAGACATCAATGATGTCTAGTGGGAATGGTTGTGTCTGATGTGAACCATCACAACCCTTGGTATTCAAACTGAATTTTGAATCAAAGACTTCCTTAATAGTGGCAAACAAAATACAAAAATCATTTTATTTTCTAAGTTATTGAAAATATCCAACATTCTCCCCTTATTTTCAAAACTAAAACAGAAAATAAAGTAAAACATATAAAACAGAGTGGCTGCATCACTCAAGTGACTGCTTACGTACCCGAGTGGGATCAAGCCAGGGTAGTTCACAGTAAGTTGAGACAAAGCATCATCGTGGAAACCAATACATAAATGATAAGTACCTTTTAGGTTTGAACTTTCACTTAGTGTAAGATATTCAAAGCCTTATCGAGGTCCGATGGTGAATTTAATCTTGAACCAAGCACCCCTTGTGATAAAACCGGAATCTCCTCACATATTGATTTCAGAGAGTTGTATGTTCTGTAGCTCGCACATTAATGGCCATGTGCTTTCACCTGGATTCATGAGTCTTCTTCTGAGAACGGTCTTATTCTCATAGGAAACGACCTGATTTCCATACTCATTTAGGTAAGTCTCGAAGGTGTTTCTGCGACACACCTTGTGTAAGCAAAATTAGACTTATTAAGGATTTGCATCCATCCCTAAGATCATGTAGAATCATTGCACTAAACAGAAAATGAGAAGTTTTAACTTAGTGCACCATAATCACTCGGTAACTTGTTGATACCACATTGAACTTAGTTTATCTTTTTCAAAACATAAGTTGGGTTTCTATTACCGGTGATCAAACTTCTTTCTCAGACCCGAGTCTCATTTTTGTATGCTTCATTGAAAACATTAATTTCCTTTGGGAGACTCTTCATCTGCCACGTTTTCCTCTATTTCAATGGCTAACTGCAATTACTCCTTTCTTGAGTAATTGTCTTACCGTTCAAATTCAAGGACTTTTCATGCCTTGACCTTAAAATTATAAGTCACGTTTAGAGACGTTATAATCAAGACTGCTAGGGATGGCTTCATCCAAAGTTTTGGGATTTCCAAATAAAGTTTCTAAACCATTCCTTCACATCATATGCATCTACTAATGCAACTAACTTTTAACAACATCTAAGAATGAAGTTCTTTGATTTATCACAAAATCAGATTCGCTTCTCTAATGATCACAATTAACATTCCCAGTTAATTCACAATAAGCATCGTAGACTTGATTCACATGAGGTGATAGGTGCGCAAAACACCTATTCAAAAGTACCTAAATCATACACTTTAGTCGACTTAATCCTCATATATTGTTTATTTTAATCATTTTCTATTTTGCAGGTATTTTGAATTCAGATTTAATAAAATGAAGCAGAAACGACTCAATTCATAACTTGGAGTCATAAGGAGTTGGTGGTCTTTGAACACAAGAAGAATACAAGCACAAAAGTGTGGAAATCAGAAAATTACTGGAGCACCCGAAGCAATTTACTCAGGGGCACCAACAGAAGAACAGGGGCACCACCTGGTGCACCTCATTATCTCAGGGTATATCCAACCCCTGTCACATGTTAAGGGGTACTTCAAAACAGGTCCAAATGCTGTAAACATGGCCAATTCCGTAGGCCCACTTTCGTAAACAGGGTCCAAATCATCACCGTCGACGGACCAGGAAACAGAATTGGGAACATCATCAGAGAAGAGTCTGATAAGCAGAAAGATGACAGTAAAGCTGCAATGGATGATCCTGAAAGAAGATACAACTATGGAGGATGATACAGAAGACCTTCTGTCGGTCGTCGAGAAGCTGTTGTCGCCATTGCTGCTGCTGCTGTAAGGTGAGAAGAAGCTGAAGAAGATACTGATGAAGGCCGATTGATGGGTACAGTTTAAGATAGAGAAGCTTTCTGAGGAATTATATCATGGGTCTGTGTCGGATTGGGATATTGAGGACTGGTTTGAGTTCTGTATGGATTTGACGGAAAATGGATTTCGTCGAGTTTCTGGTTCCTGTGGACGAGAAAGAAGATGGTGAACGTGTGAGTTCACACGTGCTGCTATGAAGAGGCCTGTCGGATGCACGAGACTGACAGTCCAAGGTGCGGATTGGGCTCGGTTGTGGTTGTGTTTTGGCCCAGTTGGTGTTGGTCTAGTTCTGGGCTCCGAATTTGGTTTGGTTTAGGAAAGGGTTATGCATATAAAAGGGGGACGGAACGATCAGGAGTTCACGCACAGTTCTGGACGGACGCTAGAGAAGGGTTTCCGCCCAGACGGAGTTCTGACGGGAAGAAGGCTACCGTGGATTTTTGGGGGTGCAATTCCCGAGGCGCTACAACCAAGGTTTTTTTTGCTTTTATTTATTTTCTTTATTATCATCTATGGATTTCAATAAAGCTATGAGTAGCTAAAAAATTTCGTATTGGTTAAGGGATGTAATTGAATGTCTCAAACATATTAATCAATCTGGCTGGTCGATTGTTATTATTCATGAAATCTCTTGTCGTTCATGTTCTACTGTGTTTAATAATTGCATGATTGATGTATTGCAATATGATTGTTTTCTTATTTGTTTAAGTTGCAAACTGAATGAATACAAAAGCATATCTATAGCTAGATTAGGGTTTTGAGATACGAAATTGTCAAAGAACCCTGTCACAAGTAGCACAATATGATTTCGAAAGCGGTGATAGCTTTTAGAAATTATATGTAGAAGCTTGACCTATGTTGAATAGTTTTCTGTTGCATAGATTAGCCTAATTCATAGAACCTAAAGCTCTTGGAGAATTGAACTTGATTGCACGTTGCGTTGAGTTATTCTCTGAGTAGTATTTGCATATTCATCGTTATGGTATGCAATGATATAAGGAATTTACCGGAGTATACTCTCGATGGGGTACTCTAGGGCTATTGGTATGAGAAAGATTGAATGTTAACTTTGATCGATTGATGAACATGTTTGGTGATTGAAGATGAAACCCTTGACCAGTATTTCCTCTCTCTGAATTCTATTTTTATTTACTTGTTTCGTTTTTATTTTATTTGCACAACAAAAATCCCCCCCTTTGGTTACTCTTAAGTTTTCAAATACAACTGATAAACCATACCTCTCTCTGTGGAACGAACTTATTCTTGCTACTGTGCTTAATTTATATTTAGTGAAGTAAGAGTATTAACTTTGTTGGTTTGACACACCATCATGAGGCATACATAATTTGTAAGAAACTTATACTTGTAATCTCAACAAGCATATTAACATGATGAGTAACTCCCCTACTCATATCCAATCCTCTACAAATTCATATTCAAATTTATAAACGATGTTTATAATTAACATTTGACATCATATAATGCAAATGTTCAAAATTTACACATCGGTAATATCGTAACACCTCATCGTTGAATATTTGGTGGCCATCCAATATTTCAAATCGTTACATATTAACCGGTAATATTGTACCGTATAACTCTTATTGCAAGAATTACGCTCATGTCATACAATTGTTTCTCAACATTTATGACGGTTGTAGCTAAAATTTATAACTCACAATACTAGAAAATCTAGATGTCAAAAGACACATTTTCTTTCCCACAACTTCATGACAACTTCAAAAGTCTTTAACTTCAAGTGGTTTGGAATTTAAATATGTCTCTTCTTTGATATATATCAAAATGACCATATTCATAAATCCATACTGTTGTCGCCTTGTCAGGAGCCTTCCATGTCCGATTTTCTTTAAAGACCTATCCAGACATGAATTTTCTAGTAAACCGATTCATGTGAAAAGTCGCACAATGTGTCTCTTCGTCTCTGATCCACTTGCATTAAGTTTTCGGAGACGGCTTGCATAAAACTTGTGACATATCCAACTAAAAATTTACGTTGCTGCCTAGACCATAAGAGTTTATGGTCCTAGTACATCCACCCCATTTTACTTGTGTTTCCACAAAGAACAACCGTAGAGATATCTAATCATATGTAGTTTTAAAGTTTGGCACACTCTCAAACTATTATGATCAATTTTGTATTCATATCTCAAGGATGGAGAACCAACTCGCAACACCATTTTAGTCTATCATTGAAGTTGAACATTCAACTGCCAGTCCGCCACAACAAGCAAAACTTTTAGGAAACTCCCTTAGATGCCCCTTTTACTGCATTGGTTGAGAGTCTCAACCATATCACTGAAAGTGCATCACCACATGAGTTCCACTGATTTATGTTCCCACTTATTTCCTATAAAAGAAAATCTTCAAATCCGATACAACAGCCTAGTTGCGTCTCTTTGGATTTGGATCTTCTTTTAGCCACAACAATGTTGGTTACAAGACATCTTGTCTTTCAAATATGCACAATTTCTGAACAGAAATCTTCAAGTCCAATGCAATGGTATGCACTCATACCACTCTTCTGGAATCGGCTATCCTTTGCAGACATTCCAATTAATGCCAACCATATTTGGTTATAAGTAGAAAACCGACAATAAGAAATTTATAACAAGGTTCTATAAATTTCCCTCTATTTTATGATAGTTCCCAAATGCCATACACCCGACATTAGTCCTGATCAAGAACACTGTAACTCTAGTGTGTCAATGTTACAGAAATGCTTGGTGAAATTGCTCTTTCAACAATTTCCTACTTTCAAGACTAGATACCCACTGCAGTACACCGATTATGCAAATGGAAATTACAGAGTATTGTATTTCAACAGAACAAACTATTTTACTCCACTTGTCCATGCCCAAATAATAATTCCCAAAAGAGAATCTTCAAAGCCAATAACATTTGCAACTGTTATTTCTTTGGATAGACACTCTTGTGTCCTCAAATGGAAGTTGTATGATGGACCGTATTGTTAATAACAACACCTATCTTCATTATAAATGATGGCAGATGATCACCTATCATCAACATTCATCTTTGAACGCTATTTTTCTCCATGTCATACAATTATTATGACGATTTTGGTTATAAAAATAACCCACAGATTAGAAAGCTTTATGACATTGTCATATAGGTTCTTCCTCCATTACATGACATTCTTAAATGTCATGAAGTACTACTGACTTCGAGAAATTAAGACGCATCATTTGATTATAATCAAACTGATTATAACTTCTCACTGTTCATGTTCAAATCTGCATATCACTTACAAAATTTCTAAAAATAAAATCTTCAAATCCAATAATTTAGACAAAACTCTCATGATTTCCAAATTGGATTTGGCTTTATGGACTATTTTATGTTTAGTCCATCTATTATAGGGAAGTCTAGAACATTAACAAATTGATTTCCATAAGAAATCAATAAATCTTAATTCCATAGATGGAAGACCTCACAAAACAATGCATGCATGAAGTGGTCACAAAGTATACTAGAATTCAAAACAACCAAGTATATACGATCTGGTATCCATACTTCGCATTACATGTCAATATGTTACTTGATGTATATGAGTAATTATATAATCAACACCCCTACATACATCTACATAGTCAACATGTATATTAATCAAGAGCAAAACAAATTGTTTTTCATTTTGCGCAAATCGCAAAACTCATCTTTAGTTCGATCACGAACTAGATCCACTCTAACAGAACGAACAATCTTTTACTTCATTGGACTATCCCACGTAATTCTCAAATTTAAAGAAACTTCAGATCCAATAACCCCACAAAACTCATACAGTTTTGTTATTGGATTTGGCTTGCAACATGGACCACTCTATTCATGGTAGTCATTTCATATGAATCAAACCAAACTACTACCGGATATCATGAAATACAAGAGAGGTCAACATGCATCAATGCTTTCTTTGTTCTTGTCCAGTAGACACAGAGAATTAAAATCCAACGCTTTCTTCTTTATACATTTTTCCAAACATCTAGCATACAGATCACACATATATTGAATATGTGAGTCATGTCCTCACTACAAGAATCATTGTGTACATTCATACATTGATGCCTATAAGAAGGAAACCTTCAAATCCGATATAGTAATATAATTACTATTCCATTTCGGACTTGGCACTGTTTCAAGCTATGAATGGTGATTACATGTTTACAATGCGAAAAAGGAGGGGTACCGAAATACTACCACTTTTCGTTTTGGCTCGTGAGTCTTATGGTTTAAGTCTGGACGATCTCAAAAATCAATATCCAAACTTACAACTGGAGTTGTTAAACCTCGACAAAGAGTACTTTGGAGTCAACTCTACAGTTAGGCAATAACGTACTACTTGGTGCTTTAAATATACTATCAGAAATATAATGCGGAAAGTAAAAGCACACAAGACACCAGAGATTTTTTTAACGAGGAAACTGCCTTGCAGAAAAACCTCGGGACCTCGTCCAGATTGAACACCGCCCAGTACAAACTGACTACAAACACTAGCCTACTATAAGACTTCGGTCTGGGATGTAGCAGAGACCAACTCAAGCCCTCCAAGCGAATTGGCTACTGCCGCCTTCCTTACGTCTCTAGACCCCCACAGATCGTCACGCACTTGATTCCCCCAGCTGACGTCCTTTACAGGCCTAGGAGTTGCTTTGACCGATGCCAAAGGCTTGTGTCAGCAATACTGATTTTTCAACCTAATTAGTGACGTATGGTGTAACTGTCCTCTATCAGTTTACCACACACAAGATGACTTCCTTCGGATTGTAAATCCAGGTCATACGGAAATCTACTTCACAAATCGGGGCTGACACGCAAACCAAGTAAGCAATGCCCAATTTGTATTTACCTCAGTTATACACGAAGAATCACTTAAGAAACTTGTATAACTGGAGCTAACTAGGTCTTACAACACCGAGTGAAGCCGTTCGTTGCTACCTTTCCAACTTTGTTGAGTAACGTATCAGTTCTTGAATAGCCGTATATCAGAAGAGACGGACTTTAGAATAGACAAGAACATGATCAGGTTACCAAGGTTACAGGTTAATCCGATTTCAACCAAAGATGGTTTCAATCTCCTACCTGTGCTTCCCAACTCTCAAGAGAAGTCTTTATAGTCGTAGGGAGTTCCCAGAGGAGCTGCAACCTATAGAGGATGACTATACCACAACAAGCATTCACCGAAGTGAAAAGAGTTTACGCTACCTTCCCTAAGGACCTTCACGTATGCTTGATGCTTGCGGTATTTGTCCATAGACACCTCTATTTATAGCACTCAATAAGATAGGTTGCTTTGGAATAAAGCAATCAATTACTTGTCCCACAAGTTAGGGAAACCCCAAACTTGACAACCAAGTAATAGAGATTAATCTCAATTGGAATTCTTTTTATAATTATCTGCCAAGTGTTTTGTTAGCTCAAAAACACTTCAAGATAGAAATCCAACAGACCAGAGATAATCTTATCTTATTGACTCATTGAGGATCGTTAGATGGAACACAAAGAATTTATGTTTTACACAAGTCCATCTAAGAGATAAAGGAGTTTGGAATTTGACTCAGAGTGAAATTCTAAGAGAATCTTTACTAAATCCGACACCAGCAAGATGACTACCGTCAGGTTCACGTACTGGTACGTGAACAAAATAGCCATCTCGAACTCAGGGAATTTCCGAGTTTCTGGTACGCAAACCGGTTCGTGAACCGTGCGCCTGTCAGATTTCGTCAAATCTGGATTCCACTAGAAGTACTGGGCTGAGCCAGAACTTAGACGTGTGTACGTCCTCAGCTGTGATCCATGGACTCTTTGCTCAAGAGTACTCCTTTAGATTCATCCATATCCAACTAACAGTTTGCAAGCAAACCATTGCAATGGACACATGGCACCGAATCTGTCTCATTCATTCTTGTACTCACAATATTTGTGGGATCAAACACTGGTCATGACACAAGGCCATGTTACACAAGAATACGATCTCAATCGCTATTATCACTACTAAAGTAGTCGACTATATTTCGAAAGAATAGATGAAGTAGAAATAGAAGAATATCCATAAAGTCATAACTCCTACTAACCTTTTGTCGATGAAGAATAATTGATGTCTTCTTTGTCTTCACAGTCTTCGTCTTCAAGGTCTCTACTACTTTGTCTATATCCCAATTCCGAAATCTAAACTCTAGTAGGCTAAATCAAGAATTGAGTTTTGACACCTAAAACTGACAACTAGCTTGACATACCAACGTTAGTGGGTTTGACCGGACAATGCCCTAACACAATGCACAACAAATGCTAATACGTGATTGTTCTTCGTTCTATTTACTCAAACAGTACTAATCATATTGAAAACTCAATATACAAGATGAAATAATATCAACAGTATATTAAATCATGCTATTATGATCGGTATGCAATTTACAACAAGTTAATAGTGGTACTAACCGTTTTGACGTCTGCTGTGCACACCAATCTCTGGAATTTTCCTTTCGAGTTCACATCGGAACATCGTCACTCAACCCTTTGATTTTGCTGTCGTTTGAGTTTTCCTTCTTAATTTTTTTTTCTTTTCTTTCTTCCAGAAAACATTCTCACAACAATGTTAGAATTTCACCCTCCACGGTCAGAAATTAATTGTCGAAAACTGTTGGAAAATTGACACTAAAACAGGGTGAAGAAAAGAATGTTGTCTCTGGGTTCAAGACTCTAATAAAAGATTCTTTTCGACAATTATTCGACCCTTCCCAATAAGATTGGCAAGTACAACATGTCAATAAATATTGCCGTTAGGATACTTGAAGCCCCACAACAATGTTGGGTTCAAAGCTTGTACAACCTTGACCCAACCAAGAACACACAAGGTTAATATTTGATGATGCTTGTTAGAGAGAAAACAGAAAGAGAAATTAGAGATGTTCTAGAAATGAGAACCAAACATCACTACTTATAGGGGATTCACACCTTTTAGAGGTGCCTCTTCATCTCTAATAGACATCAATGATGTTTAGTGGTAATAGTTGTGTCTCTTCATCTCTAATAGACATCAATGATGTCTAGTGGGAATGGTTGTGTCTGATGTGAACCATCACAACCCTTGGTATTCAAACTGAATTTTGAATCAAAGACTTCCTTAGTAGTGGCAAACAAAATACAAAAATCATTTTATTTCCTGCCAAGGTTTTGTTATGTAATGAGTTTGTAATAGTGGTTATCCAAGTGGGGAGTGTTGTAGTGACATAAGTGGCTAACCACTAAGATGTTATAGTGCATGTCTCATGCTTGAAACATGTTGTACTTGTTCTTCTGCTACTAACATATGTCACCTTTGTTGTCCACCTCTTTTGCTTTAAGGCTGTCCACTATTAATCATTTTGCGGGAGTAAGGTGACAGAAAAGCGTGGTCTTTTCTGCATTCCAGCACTAATTCTAGCCAGGGCTGGAATCGATGCGGAAATTCGAACTTTGGCGAGATAGTTTCTCGCGCCAGAAATGTTGCTTTTAGCAAGACAAACTATATAGATTTTCATTATCAGCGAGGAAAACTATCTCACCATATGTAATTGAGGTAAACGGTCTCGCCTGTTTTGCTGGCGAGATAAAATGTCTCGCCAGTATCCAACGACTAGTTTGACATTTTTTTTTCAAATTATTTCTTTGTAATATTTACACTCTGCTTACACCCCTCATCAGATAGTTTTTTAATCGATTTAGTCGTTGAGATTTTATCCATATAAGTGAACACTCCTTCCAAACTAAACCCACCCCGATCAATAATGTTTTAATTGATTTTTCCTTTCTCTCGTTCTCAAAGATGTAAAATCCACACTCGTCTACTCCCCTTCCTTTTCGGAATCTAAAACGATCAATCTCTGAGATAAGCGCGAACCAGAGAAAAAACCCTCATCACCTATCCCTTCGACTCATATCATCAGGTTCTCTTTCTCTAACGCTAAATCAATTAGCATCTTGTAGTTGCTAAAAACTAGACAACATACACCCAAAAGAGATAGAACACTTGGTGGGTGAGATAATCCCTAAGAGCCTTATAAGAGTATTTATAGAGGCCATTGAGAAAATCCCTACATGTTCTAGTGCATCCCCCTAGACTATTAAGTTAGATACAAGTTATTACATGGCCAAGGGCCTATTTGTGAAATATTATATCATCCTAAGGGCCTATGAGCATATACTTAGAATATGGTATCCACAAATTTACCGCCTCGTCAAGTTCCCCTCCTCCAACTGAACCATCATCAAGTATTTATACCCCAGTGATTTCATCACGTATTATTGGATGCAATGAGTATACTGAAACCTCAGAGTATGTTGCCGGTTATTACGATCGAATAAAAAAAATGACAAGGAGGTTAAACAAGACACCAATCGTAGTGTGTTATCTCTTCCTGAAAATGATCGAGATGAAAATATATTTTGGAACCTAGTTAAAATTAGGAAAGCAAGGATACCGGATGATGGTAAGTACAGGAGACCAACTCGGATGCTGATGTTCGAAACAGAGTCATACACACAAGGAATTTGTGCTATAAGTACAACGAGGTGTGGGCCCTGAGTCTCAGTATTGTGATTCTTCTCAAATCGAAATTGCTCACCCAAAAATGAACGGTAACTGAAGTTGGAGCATCGGTCATTTGTATTCTTGAAAGCAGGAAAGCTAAACCCTCCAACACGCGAAAAGTTAGTTTTTTTTTGATACAAACGCGAAAAGTTAGTTAATGCCTTCAGTTTTTTCCCTCGGTTTTCATTTCTCTTCCACTGCACAACAAATGAACCCAAAAATCCACCTTCATTTTCGGAAGCAAAATAAAAATCCCTATTCTTCCAAATCTGGATTTCAAATCCTTCATTTTCTTTTCTCAAATGTCACTTTCTTTGAATCTTACAAATCAATCATAATAACAATCTTAAAATTAAATTGAGTTTTCATGGCTGGGCGTTACGAAAACAATCCGTTTGAAGATGAAGAAGTTAATCCTTTCGCTGTGAGTTTTTCACCTTTCATTTTCATTTTCTAGAATTTTTTGTTATCAGATTGTCTTCTGTAAATTTTAAATTTCTGTCCCGAAATTTGGCGTAATTTAATGAGTAAGAATTGTATTTCATTTTTTGCACTTTTGTTAATCGATGTATATTTGAGCTGATTCGATTCTGCATAATGAGATGCAACCCTAGAAACAGGTTAGGCTTTGAAATCATGAGATCCGTATAGCTTTGGATTTTTTTGTTTCAATAAAAAACTATATAGACTCGATCATTGGAAGATGTCATTTCCTTCCGTTGTGTTGTTGCGTGAGAGGCATTTGTAGAAAATTTGCACTATTAGAGCTTTTGGTGTGCTGTGGAAGTCTTAATAATGTCCATTTAACAAGTTCTTTTTCTAGTGCTTGGGCTGAAATTCTGATGCTAATAATTTATTTTTATGCTAGTTAGGATGAAGGGATGAAGTGGTTCTGACATGTTTTAATTTATTTTATTTGTATCTAAACCATAGGGTCTCTGATAGTAGTATTTAGAAGAATGCCCTCTTACATCACCTGATAGCACGAGAATGGGTGTTTCATCAAGAAAATAAGTCTGCTTACCAAAACTGGGGATTATTTGTCAATTTTGGTTTTAAATTGGCCAATTTGGTACATATTTTTTAAGCGAATCAAAGAAACCAGAAAGGCAGAATACTACTATTGACTTTACTGATACTTTCACCTTATAAAGTATGCTTCGGTTGATTGATGACAGGTTTTATTTGGATTGCTAATGTTATTCTTATCTCAAATTCTGACATTGATTGCAGAATCCTGGAACTGTTCCTCCTGCTCAGAACTCAAAGCTTTCCCCTCTTCCTCATGAACCTGCAGAGTATGATCGCGGTGCAACAATTGATATTCCACTTGACTCAACAAAGGTGGGCTAACAGTTCAAGAGGACATTTGTATCATTGTGTTTGTGTATGAATTAAGCTCAGTTTCTAATTTATATTTGGTTGTAATGTAGGATTTAAATAAGAAGGAGAAGGAGCTCCAGGCTAAGGAGGCCGAGCTGAATAAAAGGGAACAGGTACTACTGCGAATGAATGAAGCACGTGCACTATGTTTGCTCTGAATTATTTAGGCTGTAGCTTTTATATACTAAAATCCTTGTGATAATCATTCACATGCATGGTCACAGTATTTCTAGGTGGTGCACAGATAGTGCTTTATATTTACTGCACATTTTCTGGCACTTGATTAATATAGTTCACCGATTTCGTTTGCTCTGATGTGTTTTCCTTAATTCATGCAGGAGCTAAAACGGAAGGAAGATGCTATTGCACGATGTATTTCTTAGTTTAAACTTATTTACTTGAAGTGTTTATATGTTAACTGTCCCTCAATTTTTACATGCCGTTTTCTCTGGCAGCTGGAATTGTCATAGAGGAGAAAAACTGGCCACCATTTCTCCCCATCATTCATCATGATATTGCAAAGGAAATACCTATTCATTTACAACAGCTGCAGTATGTGGCATTTACGACTTTGTTAGGTAAGCTACTGGCTTAGTGATGATATTAACTTATCAAGAGTATTTTGAAGAATGCTGGGAACCACTTGCAGTGTCATCATTGATTAATTTCTAAGTTGTTTTCAACGGGATGGTATTTATGTCGTACCCTGTAGTTTAATTGGGTGGAGAAATGAATAAGATGGGTGCTCGATAATATGCTACCCTATCACTCCATCTAAAAAGATTCATTTTATGCACTCGAGATGTCTGAAATACCTTTAGTTTAATTAGTTTAATGAACTTTCATGGATATAAAACAGTGTCTCACTCACGGGGTTTGAACTGCATTTTGATTTTTATCATGTCTTAGATATCGATCTTCATGTTGTCAGGATTATGTATTGCACTTACTTGGAACATCGTTGCAGTTACAACAGCCTGGATCAAAGGAGAAGGTTGGCATAAAAACAAAATCACTTTTGCTTATAATAGCTACTGTCTGCTTCTTTCTCCATCTAGTGATGAGCTTGGTGTTTCTTCCCATAGCATAATCTTATTCTTGCATTTCTGATGCCATAGGTGTAACAATTTGGTTGCTTGCTTGTATCTACTTTATATCTGGGGTTCCCGGAGGATATGTGTTGTGGTACCGCCCTCTTTATCGAGCAATGAGGTGATTTCTTCTTGCAAAAAGAGTTCAAGGTTTTGCACCTCTAGTATATCCCCGAGGAGAATCTAATAGTCAGTTGTAGACAATTAGTGATGTCATATAATGGTTGTAGGTTAAGTTGGTCACCAGTAGACTGATGTCCCACTATTCAGTTTGCCTCTTCTGATCCTGTCTTATTGATGATGTTCTTTGACCTTATAATTGCATCTGAACATTTCTTCAGGACTGAAAGTGCCTTGAACTATGGGTGGTTTTTCATGTTTTACTTTGTAAGGATTTCTTTGCTTCTCGTCATTGTTTTCTATTATCTATTCACACCGGATATTAGATTCTCTTATATTTAATCAACATGCCTGCTTCTACATTTTAGACTTTGTATGTCATGACTTACTTAATGTCTCATTTCTTATGACAGCTTCACATATGCTTTTGTGTGTTTGCTTCAGTTGCCCCTCCAATTGTTTTCAAAGGGAAATCACTGACGTAAGTGTATGTAGAAAGATAGGATGAAAAAGAATATTTTAACAATATTGCTTCTTTTGCTTTAGGATTCTTATCTAATTTATGCCTCTAAACAGTATATGTGTTTATTGTGTGGAACAGAGGAATCCTGCCTGCCTTAGATGTTATGACTGGGAGCGCCTTGGTTGGGGTATGCGCCATATTTCTCTTACAAGTTGCATAATTCTCTTGTCCAAACATGTTGCCTCTTTCATTTTAACGTCCTTCCCTTTTCCATGAGGCTTTGAATAAGCCATCTAAGCAGTTTGATTGTTTCTTGTGCATCTTTTCTAGAACTCCCTCATGCCCCCTCATGTCTATAATTACTGTTTGTTACACTTGTCTATGATCACAGGCAAATGATCTAACAATCAGCTTCCCTAGATAAAGATCTCTTTGCTATATTGATCAATATCAAATCTTCTGTTATAATCAATGGTCCCTAAATACAGCACATAATCTACGCAAGCTCGTACACTTGCCGTTGTCTGTTGGTGAGGGTGGAAGTTCAAATCTACTGAGTACTGACAGTATTTTGTCTTTGGTTTTACAGGCTTTCTATTTCATAGGATTTGGGATCTTTGCTATTGAATCCCTTATTAGCATCTGGGTTATTCAGGTCAGATCCCATACTCTTTCTGCATATGAAGTTACTTACAACTTTTTTTGTTCCAATCTATATACCTCCAAAATTACCTTTTACAATTAGTAGTTTTTGTCATGCAGCAAGTATACTCATACTTCAGAGGTAGTGGCAAAGCTGCAGAGATGAAGCGTGAAGCTACCAGAGGAGCCATGAGGGCAGCAATGCAATAATTTGATCTGATGCTGGTATAAACTTTTTGCCGTCAAAAATATCATACAGGCTAGCTGTTATCACCTTACTATAACTGTAGGCCAGAAGCTTATATTAAGCGGGGGGATTTGGTCCTGTGTATTCGATTCTCGGAGCTTATACACTCAAGGTGTCTCTTTTAGGTTGTCATAAAAAGAGGAGACTTTTGATGACTTAACAGATAGATGGTAGTTAGACGAAACAAGTTCAAAGCCGAGAAGAATTTTCCTTTTTCTATGTTCCGTGAAGTGGCTGATTTATTCTTTCATTTTTGACATTCTTTCCGATTTTGAACTGAATAGTTGCTTGGATAATAAATCAAATTTAAGAGCTATTTGCTTTGCAAGCTTTTGATGTTATTAGCATATAAAGGGAGTCTGGGACAGTGTTTTCTTGTTATCGTATTGAATACTTTGCACATGTACATGTAGCAACCTTGTAACACATTTTTGCTGTCTTCGGCTTTAAGATGTGTATCCTACTTAAGCTGAACGAAGGCTAATTTTGTTTTTTGTTTGGAAGAGTTGGTTCTAACAATTCAGACAGAAACTCAAAAGGTAAGAAGTAGAAATTGGGTGTACCAACCCACATATTTTGTGACCTAGGCAAATTGGTACCCCCACTAGCAGCCTTGAAATTTCGGGTACGCTGTTTCTCGACTCCTATCTATAGGAAGTAATTGTTGAAGATTCATTAATGAATCATAATGCACAACCCTTAGACAGGCCAAGGGTGTCTGAGAAGTCGAACATCCAACCAGTTAGTTGTCACATAAAAGTGGTATACACTGTCAGTCAGGTGGCCCTTAACCAAATCCGGATGGACGCGTCAAGTTCCCTACGCAATACCTCGGGGACACCTTAATGTTGTCGCCAAAATATCGGAAATTCATTATCATCATAACGTTCAAAAGTTCAACGAATTTTTAACACCACTGGAGCTAAGCAGTTGAATGATGCTCCCTGGTTGCAGCTCAGGAGATTTATTGCACGAAAATCTCTCAATCCCGCTCTCTCTCCCATGTAAGCTTCAAACGTCTCTTCCTTTTAGGGTTTCTCTATTGCTTCCTAGAGATAATATTCATAAAGCTAGGGTTTTTCAAGGGTTTAATATCCATGAAAAAAAATCAAGAAAATCAAATGTTGGTTTTTTGAATTCAGTTTCACCTCATTCTGAAACTATAGATAATTTTAGTAAACCCCTTATTCAAATTGGTAGGAAGCAGAACCAAAACCCTAAGGTGTTCGAGCAAAAGAGTCATTTTCCTCCTGGAAGAACATTTAATAAAAAGGTTAATGGGAAAAAGAAGAGATATGGTGGTTCTTTGCCTTCTGTTTTACACTCCTTAGAAAATGAAGAGGATATTGATAAAGCCTTAAGTTTGTGGGTAGGAAAGCTTAGTCCGAAAGAGCAAACAGTGATTCTGAAGGAGCAAAGTAACTGGGAACGCCTACTTGGTGTATTTAGATGGATGAAATCTCAGAGTGATTATATTCCTAATGTTATTCATTACAATGTGGTGCTTCGAGTTTTAGGGAGAGCTAAAAAGTGGGATGAATTACGTCTCTGTTGGATTGAAATGGCAAAGGATGGTGTTTTCCCTACTAATAATAGTTACGGTATGCTTATAGATGTGTATGCAAAAGCGGGGCTTTTAAATGAAGCTCTTTTATGGCTTAAACACATGAGACAGAGAAGTGTTTTCCCTGATGAAGTCACCATGACAACCGTTGTTCGAGTTCTGAAAGAAGCTAGAGAGTTTGATAAAGCGGATAAACTATTCAAAGATTGGTGTGTTGGAAGGGTTGAACTCGATGACCTTGATTTGGAGTCTAGTGATGATTCTAAATCAGGTTTGGGTCTTATGAGCCCAAAGCATTTCTTGTTGACTGAGCTCTTTAAAGCAGGTGGGAGAATTTCGCCCTCAAAAGTTGTTTCCCCGATGGATATGGAGAACACGGTACAGAAACCTCGGCTTGCTGCCACTTATAATGGGTTGATCGATATGTATGGGAAAGCAGGTCGCCTTAAGGATGCTTCGTATGCATTTTCAGAGATGTTGAAATCTGGAGTGGCTCCAGATACATTCACTTTCAATACCATGATTTTTACTTGCGGAACTCATGGGCAATTGTTAGAAGCAGAGACTTTGCTTGCTAAGATGGAGGAAAGGGGAATCTGTCCGGATACCAAAACTTATAACATTTTCCTATCACTGTATGCGAATACTGGGAATATTGATGCGGCTCTGACGTGGTATAGGAAGATCAGAGAGGTGGGTCTTTTCCCGGATACTGTATCTCACCGAGCTATTCTTAAGGTATTATGTGAGAAGAATAGGATCACAGAAGTAGAGGCTGTAATGGAAGAAATGGAGAAGTTTGGTATACGTCTCGATCAGCAATCTGTTCCTGTTGTTATTAAGATGTATGTTGGTGAAAGATTACTAGACAAGGCAAAGATCCTTCTTGAAAAGTGTCAAATGGCTGGAGGGATCTCGTCAAGAACTTATGCTGCAATAATAGATGCATATGCAGATAATGGGCTCTCGACTGAAGCTGAGGCTGTCTTCTTTCGGAAAAGGGATTTTGTCACAGATAAGAAAGATGTGGTAGAATATAATGTCATGATCAAAGCATACGGAAAATCAAAGTTGTATGATAAAGCTCTTTCACTCTTTCATAGCATGAAAAGCAACGGGACTTGGCCAGATGAGTGCACTTATAATTCTCTTATCCAAATGCTTTCGGGCGGTGATCAAGTGGATCCTGCAAGAGATCTTTTGGTTGAAATGCAAGAAGCTGGTTTTAAACCACGCTGTGCAACCTTCTCTGCTGTCATTGCTAGCAATATCCGGTTAGGCCGGGCTTCTGATGCAGTTGATGTGTATAGAGAAATGACAAAAGCAAGGGTTGAACCAAATGAAGTTGTTTTTGGGTCTTTAATAAATGGTTTTGCAGAAGATGGCAGGGTAGAAGAAGCTCTGCATTATTTCCACATTATGGAGAAATTCGGGATTGCCCCCAATCAGATAGTTTTGACCTCTCTAATCAAGGCTTATGGTAAATTAGGTTCCGTGGAGGGAGCAAAGGAGATTTATGGGAAGATGAAGGATCTGGAAGGTGGTCCTGATATTGTGGCGTCCAATAGTATGATTAGTCTCTATGCAGATCTTGGGATGGTTTCTGAAGCAAAGTTGATTTTTGATAAATTAAGAGATAATGGACGAGCGGACGGGGTTTCGTTTGCCACGATGATGTATCTCTACAAGAACATGGGAATGCTGGATGAAGCAATTGATGTTGCTCAGGAAATGCAAGAGTCGGGTTTGCTAAGGGACTGTGCTTCATATAATTCAGTAATGGCATCTTACGCCACAAATGGGCAGTTAAGGGAGTGCGGTGAACTGTTGAACCAGATGGTAACACGTAAAATTTTGCCTAACTTCGGTACCTTCAAAGTAATGTTAACTGTGTTAAAGAAAGCGGATTTTCCTGTAGAGGCTGTTACACAGTTAGATTCTTGTTACAGGGAAGGAAAACCTTATGCAAGGCAGGCCATCATTACATCTGTGTTTTCAGTTCTGGGTATGCATGAGTATGCATTACAATCTTGCGAGGTTTTGACAAAAGTTGAAGTTGGGCTTGATTCCCACGCGTACAATGTTGCAATTTATGCATATGGGACTTGTGGGGAAGTTGTTAAAGCCTTAAATCTTTTCATGAAAATGCAAGATGAAGGGTTGGAACCGGACCTCGTAACTTATATCAATTTGTTATGCTGCTACGGAAAAGCTGGAATGGTGGAAGGTGTGAAGCGGATCCACAGCCAACTGAAATATGGGGAGATTGAGCCAAATGAATCTCTTTTCGAAGCTGTTATAGATGCTTATAGAAATGTCAAAAGAAATGATCTAGCTGAATTGGTTAGACAAGAAATGAAATTTGCTTTCGAGACGCAAGGGCAATCAGATTTTGAAAGTGACGAGTACTCTGAAGATACAGAGAGGCTATCAGAGTCAGACAATTGGAGTGAAGATGAATAATAGCAGTGTAAGTGTATTGAAATTAAACAGGAGCACACAAGTAATTTACTAAATGACAGCGGAAGGGCACCAAAAAGACCTGAAGGCAAATGGTATATGGCTCTTCCCCTCATTTGGAACCACGGTATTTGTGTGGTAATTTCGGCTGCCTGTGGTATGCAGTTATGCCGCATCTGTGAATGCTGATGTATCTTTTTATGTACAGCACAAGATGTTCGAAATGTATGGTGTTTTTCTGTCATTTTTAGTGAGCAGGTTTTTATGAAAGTTAAGCACAATATTACTGTAACATGATTCT
>JAJJMA010021989.1:0-12633 GCA_023529015.1 Papaver nudicaule | reverse complement strand
GATGGATGTGGTACCACGAGTACCTATGCAGATTTTCTACTCGTACACATAGTATGCCTTCAGCCACTTGCCATTGATGACGGTCCCCTCTATTTTTCCGTCCACGGTGACTGTCTTATAGTACCCATTCGCGGATGCCTTCGAGATAATATAGGGACCTTCCCAATTTGGAGCGAATTTTGGCGCTGTGGCGTCTCGTTGGATGTATTTTGCCGTCTTCAGCACCAAGTCTCCCACTTGAAAAGTTCTCGGTTTTACAGCTTTGTTGTATGATCGAGAGAGCCTTTTCCGATACACTTCTATGTGTCTTTCTGCTTTGGTCCGCCTTGAGTCCAGGGAGTCTAGCTCTGCTATCCTTGAATCAGCTACCTCAGCTTCATTCCAATGAACGCCACTTGCTGCTGCGATACGGGCGGACGGTACCTTGATCTCTGCAGGTAGTATGGCGTCGGCGCCATAGACTAGCGAGTAGGGTGACGTCCCGGTGGAGCTTCGTGGAGAGATCCTATAGGCCCATAACGCCATGGGATACTGTTCGTGCCATGACCTCGGGTTGTCATGTACGGTTCTGCTAATGATCTGAATCAACGTCTTGTTGGTACTCTCTGCCTGTCCGTTCCCTTGGGGGTAGTATGGTGTGGAGCAGATGTGTTGGATCTCATACCTTTGGAGTAAGTTCGCCACATCCTTGTTAACAAACGGTGTCCCATTGTCTGTGATAATGTGTTTAGGGATCCCGAACCTGCAGATGATGTGCTCCTTGATGAATGCCGCGATTGTGACACCGGTTGTGCTCTTCAAGGGTATTGCTTCCACCCATTTGCTGAAGTACTCTGTTGCGGTGATGATATATTCTTGGTTCTTCGAGGAAGGCGGGTTGATCTTCCCAATGAGGTCGAGTCCCCAGCTGTAAAACGACCAGGGGCTACTGATTGATCGTAGTGGCAGGCATGGGGTATGAATGAGGTTCCCGTGAGTTTGGCACTTGTGGCATTTCTGTACGAACGATGCTGCATCATCTTCCATGGTCGGCCAGTAATACCTCTCATGGATTTGTAGGAACAACTTCCTCTTCCCTTGGTGTTCGGCTTCGTGTGTCTCCTTCAGAACCGTGGGGATCTCCTCGTCCGACAAGCAGCGAAGTAGACCTCCCCCGTAGCTTTTACGATATAATACTCCTTCTTGGTAGAGGAACCTTCTGGACCTTTTAATCAACGGCTAGCAACGTGTTGGTCCTCCGGCAAGACCTTCTCGTTGAGGTACTTGATGAAAGGTTCTCTCCAATCCTCAGAAGGCTGGCATACTAAGGCTTCGGGTTGATGAGGGGGAGTCTGGCAGTTGGAGCACGTCTCTTGTAGGGCCCGGGATTGTGCCTCCATTGTCGGCAAATAGTAGCCAAGTCTCTGGAGTTGTCGATACAGCGTCACGACGAGAGTTTGCCCGCAGACCTCATTATGAATACGTTCGAGTTGTTGTTGTGCTTCGAGTCCTCCAAAACATCGTGATAGTGACCCATCTGGGTTTCTATGATACAACACCCCATTGTAAAGAAAGAAGTGTTTTAATTCTTTTACCCCGAGTTTCCGTGTGGTAGTATAGTTACCTAAATCTTCGATAATGGGTGTTCGCCAGTCGTTTTCTGGTTTGAGTTCGCCTCCCGTCAGCCAAGTTGAGGGGGCGGTCCGTCTCTGTACTGTCACAATCTCCTTTTCTCCCTTGAACTGGAGTTTAGATGCCAAGGTCGCTAAGCAATCGGCGTGTCTGTTGTTAGTGCGCCCAGTATGCATTATGATGGCGTCAGCGAAGTGGTTCAGCAGCTTTTGTGCCTCAACCCTGTGAGGAGCGAGGGTGATTTCCTTGAGAGAGTATACTCCGTTCATCTGGTTCACCAGCAGCTTGGAGTCGCCCCTAATTTCGAGGTGTGTAGCGCCCGCTTGCTTGGCTAGCGATAACCCCAGGAGGAAAGCTTCGTATTCCGCTGAGTTTTTGGTACATTTGAAATCCAATTTGAACGAATGGGAGAACACTTCACCTGTTGGGGATACCAAGACAACGCCCGCCCCTCCAGTATTGTCGCTCGGGGTGGCGGATCCATCGAAGTATAAAAGTCATGTGTCTGTTTTTACCAACGTTATCTCGGGGAATTCCCCTGGTACCTCTTCGTGTAGAGTCGTTGAGTCTTCTCCCGGGAATGCGGCAAGAAGGTCGGCTACTGCTTTTCCCTTGATATCCTTCGGAGACACACAAGCTATGTCGAACTCGGACATCTGTAGTAACCACTTTGTTGGTCTCCCAATCAAGGCGGGCTTCGAGAGGAGATATTTGATAGGATCCGCCTTCGCCATCAGGACTACTTGGTTGGAAAGGAGATAGTGTCGAAGCTTCTGTACCGCGAAGACCAGAGACAGGCATGCTTTCTCAGCTTTGGGATATCGAAGTTCCGCATCCTTTAGGGTACGACTGATGTAGTAGACCGGGTATTCCACCTCTCCTTCGTCTTCCTGTGCCAGTAGCGCTCTGATCGCGACGTCACTTGAGGCGGTGAAGAGGAGTAATGGTCTTTCTCGTGCGGGAGACTTCATGACCGCCGGTGATAGGAGTAATTGCTGTATCTTGCGGAACGCTTCTTGTTGAACAGATGTCCAGGCGAATGTAGCATCTTTCTTTAGTAAGGGGGTGAACGAAGCCACGAATTGAGCGAGTCCCGGGATGAAGCGTCGAACATAGGAGACTTTCCCCATGAAACTTTTTAGTTCTCTCACCGTCCAAGGCGGTGGCATGGTGGTAATGGCTTGGGTCTTGGACGGGTCGACCTCGATCCCGTCTTTGGTTACTTGGAACCCGAGGAACTTCCCTGAAGAAACTCCAAAAGCGCACTTTAAAGGGTTCATCTTCAACTTGTATTCCCGACATCTCTCGAATACGCGTCGTAAGACCTCTATGTGTGATGCCCTGGTCTTGGATTTCACGACGACATCGTCTACGTAGTCCTCGACCTCCTTGTGCATCATGTCGTGGAAGATGGCTGTCATCGCTCGCTGGTAGGTAGCTCCTGCGTTCTTTAGACCGAATGGCATAACTGTGTAGTAGAAGTTCCCGAGGGGCGTCCGGAATGCCGTTCTCGGGGCGTCATGCTCGTACATCTTTATCTGATTATACCCGCTGTATCCGTCCATGAAGGAGAACATGGCGTGTCCACTGGTGGCATCCACAAGCATGTCAATATTCGGGAGCGGGAAGTTATCATTTGGGCAGCACTTATTCAGGTCCCTAAAGTAGACGCATCAACGTATTTGGCCGTTCTTTTTCTTAACGGGTACCACGTTTGCCAGCCAAGTGGTGTGTTGGATTGGTTTGATGAACCCCGCTGTTAGCAACTTCTGTATCTCGGCTTTTATATGTTCCTCCACATCGTGTCTGAAATTCCTTGGTTGTTGCTTGACTGGTCTAGAACCTGGGATAATGGACAAGTGGTGTGTTACCAATTTTTCATCGAGTCCTGGCATCTCCTCGTATGTCCAGGCAAACGTGTCCTGGTATTCTTTTAGCAAGTCCACGAACTTGGTGCGCTCCTCAGGTGACAAGGTAGAACTGATGAAGATGGGCCTGGGTGGCTCATCTGTTCCGATATTTATTGTTTCGAGTGCGTCTGAGGTGGAGTCTGTCCCATCTTGTAGTTGCGGGGGCGCCTGGACTTCGTCCTCGACTTGCTGCTCGTTGTAGTTGCATTCTTCAGGGCGGGGAGAGCTATGACTAGTCTCCCCTGCTAATTACTAGAACTGGCGTCGGAGGTAAACCACTCTCCCTTTAGCGTCCTGGGTCGTCTCGAAGCTTCCTGTCCTCTTGTGTGTTACTGTCTTACTCCTTCCTTCTCCTTGCTTCGAGTCCCCGCTTGACTGTTGTTGCGGGTCACATCTCTCCAGGGATGTCCAGTTCGGGAGTGGTATACTGTGGATTTTGTCTTGGCGCTGAGATGCTTCGTCTTTCGGATCTACAAACTCAGCGTCGTATATTGATGAGTATGGGGAGGGGGATGCAGTTACACGGACGATACCTTCGTTCAGGACTGCTTTCAAGCACTGGTGGTAAGTAGAGGCGACGAGTTTGTTCTCGTGTAGCCAGGGCCTTCCTAGTATCATGTGGTACTCTGGTTCTTTTTCGATTACGTGGAACTTAACCTTCGTGTGGATGGGTCCCACCTTTAATTCCAAGTGACGTGTCCATATGTACTTGTCTTGTTCCCCTCGAAGTCCTTCATTATGATAGGATGGTAAATTATTTGTTGTTTAGGAATTCTTGTGATTCTCAGGGTCTTGAGGGAGATTACATTGGTTGTTGCTCCGGTGTCGACCAGCGCTCTCTTGAACTCCGTACCTTTGATGTGAGCGGTTATGTAGAGGGCACAGTTGTGTCCTTCTTCAGCCAGCATATCCTTGTCGGTGAAAGTGATGTCCCGCGCCTGTGTATCAGCTATTATGGACATTTCGGAAATCATGGGTAAGGTTGGAGTGAGGTTGGCTTCGAAAGCGATGCGGTTAAGGGCGTCGAACGTGTCTATACGCTGCCCTTTTGAAAAATGGAGGAGCTCACATAGTTTTTCAATAAGAAGGGTAGCCTCCTCCTTTGCTGATTTTTCGTAAGCGGTGAAGCTCTCGATGTGGATTGTTGTATTCAGATGAGATTCTTGCGCCATCATCCCCCAGGGTAGACGTTTCCCCATAGAAAACCTTCTGGGACCGAGAGAATAATCTCCCACTGTGGTCGCCAACTGTTTTTACCTGGAAAAACAATGCACCGTCTCTGGGTACTTTCGTAGTGCTCGAGATCAAAGTCGAACAAGACGAGCCTAAACCAAGTCAATGGCCGTTCACGTCTTGCTTCGGTCACAGAGAGGATAGAGGTTGATCTAGGGAGGGAAACAACGAAGAAACTTGAGATCAGGTAGAGGATGTGTTTTGGGTGTAAGAGTTCAAGATCTCCGTCGTGAAGGTGACTGGAAATCTCCAAGGCTAGAAGTGTGTTGGGTTGCTCAGGTGTGTTTGCTCTGAGGCTTTGGTTTAGTCAGGTGTTCTGAATACCTGGTTGTTTCTGGAAAGATGTTTTGCCTTGGAAGATAGAGGAGGCCTCTATTTATAGTTTTGAACTCACCCTGATCTCTCGACAGAAAAGGTGGAAGTCGTGGAAGAGTGGGGGAGTGGAGGACATGAGTTGTTCTCGGTAACTGCTTGGATCGTGTAGATTATTTCCACTCAGCGCCACTTTCTCGTAACTGTCCATTATCTCTATCAGTTTCTTTCAACTACCGTAGACCGCCAGACCAATACCCCTAAATCCCCCCGTGTGATGTTTTGATGTCTCGAGTGATACGCAGACATTGCGTAGTTGAGTTGAGTCGTACGGCTAGGATATCGTGACTAGCATGAGTGTGGTGCTTTTAGGACACGCGTAGTAGGCGTATAAGAGTGGCCTTGGCTGTTGGCCAGCGCCAAGAATTCATGGCGCCATGAACTAGTGACGCCATAGCCTAGGGGGCTATGTCCTTGGCCTTTGGCCAAGGCAAACTCGTAAAGCGCTGTTTTTTTAGCGCCAAGTTCTGTTTTCCATGGCATGGCTCTTGGCGCCACGGCCTTGGCCTTTGGCCAATGCCAATTTCTCGCAGACTTGTGTGGTGCCATGTGTAAGGGTAGAAAATACCTTAGCGATATAAATCATCTGAGAAGAAAATCTAGGCCAAATAGTATGGCAGAGATGTAGGGGATCAACGAGTAAGGGATATCAGCGACATGTGGAGATAGTTGGGCGAGTAGAGGAGAAGTGAAGAGCGAGGTTGATCAACGATAGAGGACATGTCACCTGCTGGTAGTTGTGAAGTAGGTGGGCATTTAAGAGAAGTCAGAACGGATATATTGTCAGGTTGACTATTTGACTCAGTGGAGGATGCGTCATGTTCTTATCTACTAAAAGATTCTGTCGTCTATGTTGATAAAGTAAGGTATAGGTCGCCGAGGTGTATGTGTCGGCGAGTCAAGACAGAATAGTGTTAGTCCAGGATTGTTTGCATTAGCTGTATTCCATTATGTAAGAAGTCTATAAATAGCGAGTGAACCTAATGGAAAAGGGGTTGGACACATTTCAGATTGGTCTAGAGAGAGGAAAAGTATCATACTTGCTCTCTATAGCCCAAGGCTGAAATTAGGGTTCTCGTTGAGAGATTATACTTACAAGATTGGCAAGGTAATTGAGAGTTGTAATCATGCTTATACTAGTGATAATCCTTGGATGTAGTCCTTACTTATGAGGGCGAACCAAGTAAAATATCTTGTCAAGTATCTCTAACCCTTATCTCTTTAATATTTCTCATATTACTTGTTAGATGTATGTCTAGGAGTGATTGTGTGTATGTTGGTGTATGATGTTTGGGTGTACTGTATAGGATCTAACCATCGGGATTTTATACAGTTACATTTTGGCCCTAGAAGAGGTTTTGAACTTGTGTTTGCTTTGATTTTCAGTATGTTTTGTTGATGTTATCATATGTTCTTTTCTTTCCATATATGGTATGATTTACATGTCTTAGAGCTCGCTGTTAATGTTTTAGTCACTTTCTCCTACTATTTAGAGGTGTTATGCTCGCTGTGTAGGATTTTCTTTAGGATTCCCCTCTTATTTTGCCATATATGGTATATCATGTGGTTTGTTATAATGTTCTCTTGTAGAATATTGCTAAGATTAGAAAAACTAGAGTATTTCTAGTATGTTGTGGCGATGGATCTGGGTTTTCAGCATATATTTTTTTATCTATTTTTGGAAATCATGCCGTGTTAGATGCTGTTCTTGTTATAGATGAGAGTTGGCCGGTCTGTTTCGACGATTCTATCACATATTTCACTTTTATCACATGAATAGTAGAGAAACTGGTTATGTGGATAGAAAAATGTCATTTTTGGTGTGAGTTTCTCCTGGAAAATACAAATATAGATATATATTTCCGGCAAGAGTAGTATCTTTTCCGGCGAGTCAGTATGAACTTTAGGATCATAAAGGAAGACGCATTCTAAAACTCTTTCAAAAAATTTCCTTAAAATGGTTGTCGTACTGTCATTTTGATTTGAAAATCACAATCACATATGATGTTTTTGCAATTCTTGTCATGATTAGGTCATTATCTGCACATCACGTGATCTAAAGTTGTTATATTTGTCTTTCATTCATCAACATTCTGAAAAGTAATCCAACTAAATTATTTGGCATTTACCCACAGTACTAACAGAGCAATACTGTCAGGAAGTGAGTTTGTTCTCTTTTACAGATCTTCGGCGAATGGGTCCTAGAGGTAGAAACGGTAAAGCCCCAGCGGGTAGGCCTCCGCCACATCCTATCCTTCCTACACCAGTGACGTTTCCCAGTGGTCACAACACTAGAAGCAGGGGTGTAGAACCAGCTGGTCTAGCAGATACTTTTTTGGCAAGCTCATCTCGGCGACCACCTGTTCAGCGAGTATCACACCAGGAAGAGGTTTGCATGGAGGACATTACTCACTTAGAGAATGCAGAAAGATCACCTGAGCCTAATTCATTACTACGAAGGGTCAACAGTGAAATAGAAGCAAATGCTTACGGCGAGCAGGGTGATGGTAGCAGATTCACTCAGAGAGCCATTGGCGAGTCATCAAATGTTATGGGAGCAGTTCAGAACGTTAGTACAAGAGGTACAACAGAAGTTAATGTTCAGCAGCGGTTAGTGCAAGATGTCGGCGAAGCACTGCATGCGAAGTTCCAGCGGGAGAAGTTCCACAGGCTGCTAGTGGAAATGGTGCGGCGATAATACCAGGTGCCACCATAACTCGCCCTGTGGTGGTAGTAGACAACACAGGATCCACTAATAACACTGAAACCTTGCTGAGGCAAATCCTTGAGGCCAATAATAAGCAGGCGGATCAGGTGCAAAGGCAAATGCAGTTGCAGATGGAGACTGTACTTCAGAGCCATAGAGAGTTGATGGTGGCGTAAAATAGAGGCCATGCATCCCATTCGCATACAACTCGCCATGCGTCCCATTCACATACAACTCGCCAGGCATCCCATTCGCATACAACTTGCCGAGCTGAAAAAAGTGGAACCAGCACGACAGAAGTCTCAGATTCATCGGCGAAATATGATGAAAGGGGTAGAAGGAAGAACGTGCCTAGAAGAGATAACGAAGAATATAACGATTCTGGACGCGGCATAGAGTAGACAAAGATATGAAGAGAGACCTTCGCCGGCTAAAATCCAAAGTGGCAGCTTTGAGCGGATCTTCAAGGGAGTCGAAATACAAGGTGGCACTTTCAGAAGCGCAGAAAACACCCTTTCATGATTGTATTACGTATGGGCATGTGTCCACTAAGTTTTCTATGCCTAAATTCACATCCACCTATGATGGAACTGGAGACCCTGCACAACATTCAAGAGCTTATAAGCGAGACTTGGCGGCTTGGGTAGGATCAGATCCCATAATGTGTATGGCATTTCCCGCTACACTCAAAGATGAAGCCTTAGCTTGGTTTGATGGGCTGGAAGAAGGAAAAATCAAATCTTTTGAGAAATTAGAAAGCAAATTCTTGCGTGCTTTTATTCAGAATAACAGAAGTCGGCCTGGCGTGGAAAGGCTATTCAACATCAAGAGAAGGCCCTCGGAGACTTACAAATTTTTTATCCAAATATGGAGAAAGTCGAGCAGTGAAGTGGGATCAGAGGTATCAGAAAAGGAGAAGATAAGGTCATTTCTTAGCGCCATGGAGACGACAGACCCATTGTATCAAAAACTATTCTGGGAAACGCCGAAGGATATGAAGACTTTGAGGGCGATACAGGATGAATGGATAAATTATGAAGAAATCCGAGAAGAGGAGCTACGCCTAAAGAAAAAGAGAGCAAAACAAATTCACTCGATCAATAGTTTCTCGCCGGAGGACCAGGAAGAAATTAAAAAAGAATGGAAAAAAGCCGAACATCAGAAGTTGGCACAAATCCCCTCTTCAGCGTTGGTAGTACCTGAGGTAGTAAAGCAGCAACAGCAAGTTACCGCCGAACAACATTGGAATTCGCAGAAGCGAGAGAATTATGACGGGCGAGATAAGCAAGATACCAAAGGAGGAAACTATGGTCGAGGAGGAAGAGATAATCGGCGAAATATGAATGGAGATAGAAGATATAATGGAGATAACAAAAAATTCGGCAGAGGCAATCAGCAGCCTTTCCAAGATGCTACCTTACCAAAGTTGTGTGTATCCTACACTGATGCATTTGGACAAATTGAGAGTTCAAATTGCAGAGACGACATTTGTTGTCCTTACAATAGAGGAAACCCCAGAGCACCGCCGACCAATACCAATTCCTTTTGTCAATTCCATCAATTTCATGGTCATACAACTGAAAACTGCACCGGCGTACAACAAGAGGTCCATAGATTTATCCGCTTGGGGAAATTTCAGGAATTTCTAGCACTGCCACCGCCGCCTCCTGTCATAGTCCAGCCAATTCAAGCCATCCCAGCACATACTCCGAACGTGTACGAGGTAAAGGTTGAGCGAGACTTGTTGGAATTGGACTGCTTTTCCATTGTGCATTCAAAGATCACCAGGGATGAGTTTCATGATAATGTCTTATCCCGAGTCCACAAGCGAGATAGAATGGGAAATGAAATTTGTAGTGTCGCCGCTAAACAAGAGCCCTTGCAAGATTGGATGAAGGCTTGTGTGGGATTCTCCGCCAAAGAGATTCCTCCAGAAGGAAGAAATCACAACAACCCCCTGGTTCTTACCATTCAAATGGGGAAGTTCAAGTTGCCTAAGGTACTCATTAATCCAGGCAGTTCAGTAGATATTCTTTTTAATACTGCTTTCGAGGCAATGAGAGCAAAGGATGATAAAATTCCCTCGTCGACAGTCTCCTCTTATAACATTTATGGATTTAATGGTATTTCTTCTAAGCCCAAAGGTGAAATTGAGTTTAAGATCATGATCTGCAAGGAACATTTCTTGAATACTACTCTTTGCATCGTGGATGTTGGCTCGCCGTATGCTGCTATTCTTGGAAGACCATGGCTTCACAGCCTAAAAGGGGTACCCTCTACTTATCATCGGCGCCTAAGGTTCCCTACACCCATGGGAGTCGCCGAATATGTAGGAGATTTGGCAGTAGCGAAAGCTTGCAACTCGGCAGACGTGCAAATGCGAGAGAATAGAAAAGCAAAGATCGCAGAGAAAATGAAGCTCGGCAAGGAAGCTATTAAGGATCAGGAGATTCAAAATTTTATCGCCGATCCATTAACATACGCGCATTCAGTAAATACCGTAGATGATTCAGTGAAGTCTGAGGGGAAGACTCTATAGCAATTAAAGGAACCATCGCCGATGGGAGAGCCAGAATTACATTTTACGGCGGTGGAACCTACTAAAGACATAAATATCGGCTATGAGAATGATCTAAAGATGGTAAAGATTGGTACTTTGTTGAATGAAAGTGAGTCGGCGGAGTTACAAGCACTACTCAAAGAATATGTTGATGTCTTTGCCTGGGGCATGAATGAAATGCCAGGCATCGATCCGGCGATAGCATGTCACAAATTGGACATTGATCCAAAGGTCAGGCCTTTCAAGCAAAGGATAAGGAAATTAGCTCCAGCCTATAAAGAGGCAGTGGAAGCAGAGATTGACAAAATGAAGGCATGGTAGTAGTACCTAAGAAGAATAAGGGAGTGAGAATCTGCATCGACTTCAGCGACCTCAATAGAGCATGTCCAAAGAATAGTTTTCTGCTACCAAGTATTGACCAAACGGTAGATGCTACATCGGGTCACGAGTTGCTGTCATTTATGGACGGTTATTCAGAATATAACCAAATACCTTTGGCGGAGGAAGATCAGAAGCACACAACTTTCTTTTCCACCAAAGGATTGTTCTGTTACACTCGAATGCCATTTGGGTTGAAGAATGCCGGCGCTACTTACCAAGAAATGGCGCAGAAGATGTTTGAAAGATGGATAGGGAAGACGATGGAAGTATACGTCGACGACATGCTTGTTAAGAGCAAGAAGAAACAAACTCATGTAGAAGACCTAAGAGAAATATTTGATCACATGCGTATTACCAAGTTAAAAATCAATCCGGCGAAGTGTGTTTTTGGTGTAACTTCAGGAAAATTTCTGGGATATGTTGTCACAAAGAAGGGAGTGGAAGCCGATCAGGCTAAGATTAAGGCAATTATAGAAATGCCTTCGCCGGTCATGGTAAAGGATGTTATGCGACTCAATGGGACTTTGGCGTCACTTAACAGATTCATTTCAAGATTCTCCGACAAATGTAAACTATTCTTCCAGACATTGAAGAAAGGGGAAAAGTTCAACTGGACTGAGGCACATGAGGCTGCATTTCAAGGTATTAAAAAGTACCTCGCCACTCTCCCAGCAATTCAACCACCAGAACATGGCGAAGAACTCCGTGTTTACCTCGCCGCAACACCTTTCGCTATAAGTGCTGTACTTGTAAGAACCAAGGGCGGAGAAACGCCTATTTATTATATCAGCAGAACACTTCAAGGGGCAGAAAAGAATTATACCAAAATTGAGCAGCTAATCTTGGCATTGGTCTTTGCATCTCAGCGGTTACGTCCATACTTTCATGCTCACCCCATTGTCGTCCTAACCAAAACTCCAATAGAGTCTATCTTGCACAGTTCTCAAAGAGTGGGGCGAATTGCCAAATGGAATCAGCAAATTGAGAAGTTCGGCGTCCAATATGAAATACGTACGGCTCAGCGGTCTCAAGTTATCGCAGACTTTCTCGCCGACTTCCCAATTGATGAAGAAGGAGAGATAGAAGAAATCCCATTCTCTTTGGACGAGCGAGAACATGAAATGCCAGATCTATTGAAATGCAGTCCTAATGGATGGGAAGTTTATGTGGATGGTTCATCAAATAAAGAAGGAAAAGGAATAGGAATTGTCCTAACTTCGCCGAAAGGGGCAAGAATAGTACACTCGCTGAAGCTAGAATTCCCGGCGACTAATAATTAGGCAGAGTATGAAGCGGTTATTCACGCCATGCGAATACTTATTGAAATGGGTATCAGTGATGTTAGACTAACAAGCGACTCTCATCTAATGATTCGACAAATCTCTGGACGATATCAGACAGCAGATCCATCTCTGCAGAAGTACCTAAAACTTGCTAAGGAGTATGCCCAGAGGATCACAGGTATCAAGTTTCGCCACATCTGCAGAAAAGACAACAGGCACGCCGATGCTTTGGCGTTTATCTCCTCAATGATGACAAATCCGGATGTCCCTTCAATAACTATTGAAAGAGTGAAGAAGTCTTCGGTAGCAGAGCGAGAGCAAAGAGAAGTATTGACAACAAGCACTGAAGAATCGGCAGAAACAGATTGGAGAACGCCGATACGATATTATTTGGATCGTTCAACTTTACCAGGGAAGCAAATTTCAGCTCACCAAGTCATTTGTCGATCGGCGAACTATGAACTCCGAGATGGAATCCTATATCGCCGGTCATTCTCCGGACCATTGCTGCGCTGTGTATCGAGAGAATAAGGCAAGAAATTACTGGAAGCAATCCATGAAGGAGACTGTGGGAAT